>CAUYRT010012693.1:0-60285 GCA_963574885.1 Lepilemur ruficaudatus
TTTCAGTAATAAATTATTTAGTTTCCATGACTTTGTGCAGCGGTGAGAGTTTCTACAGGAATTGAACTCTAGTTTTATACCTCCATGGTCAGAGAAGACACATGGTATAATTTCTATTTTTTTGAATTTGTTGAGATCTGATTTGTGAGCTAGTATGTGGTCAATTTTGGAAAAGGTTCCATGGGCTGCTGAGTAGAATGTGAATTCAGCTTTATTTGGGTGGAATGTGTTGTGGCTCCACTTGGGGAGGAGAATTGAACACAGAAGGCAGACAACAAACGACAGACACACAGAGACGATACAAGACTGCAGCCATCTCCTGCTTGCAGTGGCTTTATTTTTAACACTGTTCTTTTGGCATCTGTCCCAGTCTACCCCAACTTTTCCCACCACTATTTTCTGTTCCCAGAATGTTTTCGTCTCAACGTGGACTGGTTCTCACCGCTCTGCCTCAGGGAGTTAACGAGTGCGTCTCCTCCTTTGCCCTTTCCCGTTTGCGGGTCAAGGCACCTTGGCTTGTTTGCAAGTCACAGGTGTCTTGAGGCCGATCAACAAGAAACAATCCGTGTGAGAACAGGTGTTCCGAGAACTGCTTTGTTTAAACATGGCTGAGAGATGACCCGGTGTCCACTACAGTTAACACTGAAAGAATAAATAAGGAAGCACTACAGAGGCAAACTTTGACGTTGTCCATCCATTCTTTTTCCAAATTTCCACACTAATATCCTGACAACTTTCAAATTTATTACAATTATTAGATAGACATATCTGGATATCAAGACTGATATCATTAAACTTAACATCCCAAAAAGGCAGCCTGATTTGAACTAACAACATGTATTTGGCATATGCAATTTCTAAAATTAAACTTAAGCTCACACAAAAAAAGAATTTTTCACCTAAATCTAAATTTTGGACTTCTCTTAAAAATCAGATCTGGTGACACATTTCTTCATGACATGACACCAGTCTTAGGAGTATCTATAGAGTGGCTGACTCCTTTAGATGGGTCACAAACCCTACAGTTTGTCAGTCCCATCCCAGCATTCATACACAAAGCCAACTTCACTAATTTACTTTATCTGTTTGGCCCATTAGACACTGAATTTCAAATATTTTAAACCAATCTGAACTACTAGAGGCTTTTGTAGAGTTCCTATGAACAAGGACAAATTACCAGCAATTATTTCAACTTAAGTCTTGATAACACAAGGGCATAATGGGTAGCCATTGTCAATAACCTTTTTGCAGGCCCATGAGTAATTTATGAGAAAGCTAACCAACATATAGATATGTGTTCAAACACAGTGTCCCTTAAATGCAAAATTTAATCTTTATGGTAACTCAAGGATGTTGAAAGTACAAAATAGTTGATAGATAATAATTCTAAGTGATTTCTCTTTTAATAATAACTTCCTACTTTATGTATCATGATCTCATTGTAATAGATGTGTTTAACAAGGAAGTGCTGTGTGAAGAAAATAAAGATATCTTTTTATTCTCTTTATAATCAGAACAGAATTTTCACAGAAAATTACATGAAAAACTAATTTGGATTAAATATAATGTGAAAGCACTCAAAAATATTTTACTAATGAGTGTGGATGGACAAGTGACAGACTTATTTTATTTTGGGGGGCTGAAAGTGAGTTTGGGGATACGATATTCTTAGAAAATCCATAATGGAGATTTGTTTTACTAATATTAGGAAATGTTTCAATTTACTGGGAAAAGACAGGACTAAATAGTGAAGGAAATGATATTTTAATGTTCTGAATAGGCATTCCAAATCATCGCTTTGATTTTCTTTTGGTCATACAGTCTGTTTTAGTCAGCTTAAGGTGCTACCACAAAATACCATAGACTGGATGGCTTAAACAACAGACATTTATTTCTCACAACTCCAGAGGCTGGAAAATCCAAGAAAATGGTGCTCGCAGATTCAGCTCTTGGTGAGGGCCCTCTTCTTGGCTTGCAAACAGCTGCCTTCTCACTGTTATCTTCATAGGACAAAGGAAGGCAGGCCTGGTGTCTCTTCACCTTCCTATAAGGGCACTAATCACCTCATGGGGCCTCCCCCCTCATTATCTCATCTAAACCTAATTACCTTCCAAAAGCCCCACCTCCTAATACTATCACATTGGGGGTTTGGGCTTCAACTTATGAATTTTGGTGGGGACACAAACATTCAGCCCGTAACACAGCCTTATAGAAGCCCCACCCCTGAAGTAAGTAGTGCACTCAATAGTTCCGATTCTTAGTCCTCATAATATAATCATTTATTTGCAGGAGGGGCACTTTTATACACCCTGCCACTTTGATATTTTACCTGGGAAGAAGTGAGAATGTAGACTGAGTTTTATGGCAACTATATATTCAGCTATCAACCAATCCACTGAGAGTGGCACAGCAAGTTGAACTACACCATTTCACCATTAAGCACACAAATATGCTCTAGTGCTAATATCTAAGTTCTTGAACAGATTCTATCTAATAGCTCCATAGATTCTCACTACCTTGGATCCAGGAGTCTCCATTCCAAAAATGACAAAATTAAATATAGTTCTGTCCCAGATATCACAGTTACGTCTTGGCAGAATTGCCAGAAATGTAAAAGAAAAAAATAAGAGAACATAAACATATCAACATTTCTAAAAGAAACTCATGTTCCTCATAACTTGAATCCAAAAGGTTCATTGAATTTATACCTTAAATATTTCTGGTAAAATAATTATTAAATATAGCTTTTTTGGGAAAATGTTTTCACTTAGATCACATAAAGTATTAACTAGTTTATTTTTTTAAGTTCCTATTTAAAATAGTACTACATAGCATTTAACTATGGTCAATCTTCCAAGAGTACTCCACAGTTGATATATTCCATTATTTGGAAACTTATCCAATATCCATTGAGCTGAGTAAGCCAATCAGTGCAGTCTTATTCTCATAACCAACTTCCATGGAATTTTCTCTTGCTCAAGGTAGCAGCCACTTTGTAAATCACATTACTCTGCTTCCTCAGCTTACATGATTCCACCAATGGGAAGGCACCCAGCTCCCAAGTCACCAATCCATGCAGTTTGAACAAAACTCAAAAACAAATGAGTTGACCTAGAAAAAGACCATGTCCAAAAAAAGATGATGATGCTAAAATTGTCCCGTAAGATTCTCTTTCTGGAATGTGAACATAAAATAAAAATAGAATCAGGGAACTGTCAGCTAAAGACAAATGAAAAAGGTATAGAGAGATTGTGAAACAGCAAGGCCCATGAGGGTCCCTGAGTAAAAGAGTCATTTTGACTAACCTCTTTGTACTTGTGTCTTTATCTGTGAAAAATAAATGGATTTATTAAAAATAATGTCTACTTTATGGGTCTGTTTTGATAATGAAATAATACTTGTAAAGCTCTTAGCAAAGAATCTGTCATATTATAAGTTCTCATAAAAGTTCAATGCTGCTCATGTAACATTATATTGTAATTGTTTTTAACTGTCTGTTTCCACCACTAGGCCACCCACCACTAGGCCACGAGCTTCTTAAGGGCAGAAACTGCCTTATTCATTTTTGTATCCTCATGCACTAGCATAGCATCTAGCACAGTGTTTAGCACGGTGCACATATTTCACTAATTGTTAACTAGATGAGTGAAATAAAGATTTTTTTCTCCTTTCACCACTCTTCCTTTTTCCCTCCACACTCCCCCAATCATTTCATCACATTTGAGGACCTTAGGAAAACTGGGGTATTCCAGTAATAAACTGAAGTTTAGTTCATTTTTAAATGGTGTAAGAATCACCCTGACTCTGACTTATTTTCTATACCAAAAATTACATAAATTTTAACTATTCCAACTCTGATTTCACCATTAATGTACTTGAGTCATCCAGATACCCAGAATAGAGGACAAATAAGGTACAGGAAAGGCAGAGTATTAATAAGAAGGGAAAGAATAACCTCTACCTATCATTTAGATTCCCAGTAAAGATTTGACAAACCACAAAATTTAATCATTTTAGTTCTAGAAAGACTTTTAGAGTTTATCAGTTCATAACTTTGGCTTTATAGATGAAGAAACTGAGATTCAGATAGGAGAAATAATTTACAATACATCAGAGAGTTCAGTACTGACAGAGCTGAGACTTAAATATGTAATTCCTAATAGCTATAATGGTCCTTCTTCTATACCACACTGAATAGTACTATATTATGCATGCTTATAACATAAACTAATGTAGGATATTTATACTATTTTAATAGTAAGAAAAAGTAAAGACTCATGGCGTTAGATTTAACTGTATTAGAGGTAAGCAGCTGTCTAATATATCCTTTGGGAGGAAACAATCACAGCAGTAATGATGTTGTCTTCATCATTGTCTATAAATGTACTAAATTATTAATGAATATCATGGATGCCAACCAGTATGAAAAACTAATAGCTTATAGTACTATCATTTATTTGATTCACACACATTGTCAAAGACAACCTTTATGGAGGAACCTATAGTAATTAAGCACTTGTCAGAATAGCTAAATGTCACTATAAAATAAACCAGCAATCCAAACCCCTTGGGAAAATTTTCATATGTCACCAGTTCTCCTGGGAAGGGAAATTTTTGAAGCACCATTTTGCAAAAAGTAGCCAATGTTGCAGGTTAATAGAATCAATAGATTTTGCTTATAGAGCTAAGATTAATGGGCTAGGCAAAAACCCAAGCTATCATAGCAAACAGCAAGTAACTTAATTTTAGGGATAATATGATTAAGAATGGATTATGTTAGTGGAGGGTCAAAATTATAATTAAATACATAATCTAAAACCCTTTCCTTTCTTTTCTCCCTCCTTTTTTCTTTTCCCTTTCTTTCTTTGTCTTTATTTAGTAATATATAAAAATTAAATATATTTCCACATTTGGAACAATTAGAAATTGAAATCTTAAAAGACAATATCATTTACAGTAACATCTAAAACATGGGGCACATGACAATCCTAGTAAAAGATGCACAGTACCTATTCATTAAACTACAGAAATTCTGAGAGAACTTAAAAAATCAATCAATGTAGAAAGGTACCATGCTCATGGAATGAAAGTCTTAATATTATTAAAATATAAATTCTCCCAAGATGAAATACAGAATCAATGCTCTCTCAGAGAAAATTTCAGTAAGCTTTTTGAAGAAATTAACAAGTTCATTCTAAAATGTGTACAGGAATTCAAAATGAATACATTTCTACATCTACTATAAGGCTGCAGAAATCTAGACCTCTAATGAGCTATTGACAGTAGGATAAATATATCAATGGAAAAGAATAAAAAAAAGACCCTACTGATATGATCAGCTTATTTCTATTTACTTAAATTGGCATGTTTAATTACTTTTGATGTTTTAAAAATATAAAGAAATATATATTTCTATATTTTTTTCTAATATAGAGAAATAAATATAAAGAAACTATTTTAATCTTTAGAATAAGGCCTTTCTTTAGACAATTTTGCATTTTCTCCATAACATCATTTTTCAAAAATCAATTTCTTTTCAAATCACCAAAAGAAATTAAAAATATCTTTTAAAGTATGTAAATATCCATATCAAAATTCCTTCTATAAAGTACAGATAGATATTAAAACATACTACAGTATGGAAAAATATTAACAACACAAGTGTGGTACCACATACACAATTGGTTAAGTCAAACATTAGACGGAAATTTAGTTCAAGTCAAATACTCTGTACCTTCTGATAAATTTCATTATTAGGAGAATTTCGATCACTCTATAATGTAAAATTTCAAAACAAGCTAAACTCCCCTAGCATAGTTCAACACCACATCCAAAATCTAATTTCTACCCTCAGAGAAAATAAAGCATCCCAGTGTGATACTGAGTCCTATCAAACATTCATCACCACCCAGTGTCAGATACAGTCATCCAAAGCCAGAATATTCTTCTCACACTAGCACACGTATCATACCCATCACCAGATGAAACTGGGAGGCTATATTGTTGGCTGCTGCATTCAGCTTCTGGTCCAGTACAGGAGGAGAGATTTTCCATTTCACACAGTGATTTTTGCTTGTGCATTAGAATGAGCAAATCTCTGCAATTTTTATTTATTACTTTATTTCAAATAGGAAAATTCTAGCTCAAAATGACTTCTTGAGAATATTGCATGGGGAGTGAGAAACAAGCCCTCATGAAGAGAAAGCTAAAGAAAAATAATAGATAACTAAACTAGAGTTCTCTAACCAAGTCCTTTGCCAATTTCAGGAGACCAAATGCAGCAGAGATGCGGGATAATTAAATTCTAACATCTCATGGTCTGTGAGAAAGTTCAAGAAGCTCTACAGCGTGAAGTAATTGTATAAAGCTGTCAAAAACAAAGCCTAGATCCTAAGGCCTGGCTATATTCATACTGTGCGGTTGAGGTATTTTTCTTGTAGGTCATGTAGGCAAAATGTTACTACATATTAATTTTTTAACCTCCTTTGAGACTTCTTCTTTGACTCATGAATTATTTTAAAGTATGATGTTTAGTTTCCAAGCATTTGGAGATTTTCCTATTGTCCTTATCTTACTGATTTCTAATTTGATTTCATTATAGTCAGAGGACATATTCCATACGATTTCAATTCTTTTAAATTTAAGGTTTGCTTTACAGTCCAGAATATGGTTTATATTGGTAAATGTCCCATGGATGCTTGAATATATAGATACACGCACACATGTACATATATATATACAACTCATGAAAATACATTAGATATGTATGTGTGTATATATATGTAATACTATTAATATCTTATTTGTAATATTATCTTCACTGATTTTTAGTCTAAAAGTTTTATTGATTCCATAGAGTGGTTGGAGTGTGAAGTCACCAACTATAATTGTAGATTTGTCTATTTTTCCTTTCAGCTCCATCAGTTTTTGCTTCACGAATTTAACATCTTTATGTATCCTTGTGGACCAATCCTTCTATAATTATGTAATGATCCTCCTTGTCTCCAGCAATTTTTTGCCCCAAAGTTTAATTTATCTGATATTAATGTAAACATTTTGTTTCTTAAAACTAATTTTTGCATAGTATACATTTCCATCTTTTTTACTTTCAAACTGTTCATATTATTATATTTCAAATCAGTTTCTTGCATACAAAAGACTGTTGGATTATGATTGTCATCCACTGTCTTTAAGCCATTTACTATTAAAGGTAATTATTTATATTTTAGGACTAAAGTCTCCATTTTATTAATTGTTTTATTTGTTTCCTCTGTGTATCATCCCACTGTTTTTCTTACCTTAATTGAACACTTTTAGGATTTTGTCTTGATTTATTTATTGTGATTTTTGATATATCATTTTGTATAGTTTTCTTAGTGGTTGCTCTAGGCACTACAATATGTATACATAACAAAGTCTACGTATATCATTGTTTTACCACTTTGAGTGAAGTGCAGAAACCTTACTTCCATTTAGGTCTCATTAACACTCCAATTTTTTAATATGATAAATTCACAGCCAACATTATGCTGAATGGGGAAAAGCTGAAAGCATTTCCCCTAAGCACTGGAACAAGACAAGAGTGCCCACTGTCACCTCTCCTATTCAACATAGTACTGGAAGTCCTAGCCACAGCAATTAGGCAAGAGAAGGAAATAAAGGGTATCCAAATCAGAGAAGAGGAGGGCACACCATCCCTGTTTGCCAATGACATAATCTTGTATCTAGAAAATACTAAAGACTCTACCAAAAGACCCCCAGAATTGAGAAATAAATTCAATAAAGGCTCAGTTTACAAAATCAATGTGCACAAATCAATAGCATTTCTATATGCTAATAATAATCAAGCTGAGTGTCAAATCAAGAACTTAATACCATTTTTAAACATAATTGCCTTAAGTACTTACATGCATTGAACATCACATCATAATGTGTTGCATTTCCTGCCTCAACTATCAAATACGGCTTAAGTAACTCATGAGAAGAAGGAAAATCTACTATAATTACCACTATCTTTACCCATTCTGATGTACTTTATTTTCTCAAGTTCCAAGCCTTCTTCTGTTAACCATTTCCTTTCTGTTGAGAGAATTTGCTGTAGCTATTCTTAAAACATAGGTCTACTAGTGGCAAATTCTCTTAGTTTTCCTTTATGTGAGAATATTTCTATGTCCATTTCATCCCTGAAGAATATTTTCACCAGATATAAAGTTTGTGGTCAGCATTTCTTATCTCCCAGCCCCAGTATTTGAATTGTTGTTCCACTGCTTTCTGACCTCAGGAGATTCCGATGGGAAAAACATGCTGTCATGTGAATTGTCCTCTGACAAGTAATGTTTTTTTCTGTTTAGCTGCTTTCAAGGATTTTTCTTTGTCCTTAATTATTAGAATTTTAATTACTATGTGTACCGGTATAGATTTATTTGGGTTTGTTTTATTTGTTGCACAATTATCTTCTGTTATTCAAGAATTTATGTCTTACGTGAGTTTTCTATTGGCTCTGTAACAAATTACCACAAACTTAGTAGCTTAAAATGACACAAATTTATTATCGTACAGTTCTTTATATTAGAAGTCTGATATGGGTGTCACTGGGCTAATGTCAAAGTGTTCTGTGTTCCTTTCTGGAAGCTCGAGAGGAGAATCCATTTTCTTGCCTTTTCCAGCTTGCACAGGCTGCCCCTATTCCACAGCTTGTGACCCCCTCGTCCACCTTCAAAGCCAACAATTTTGCATTCCTCTGACCATTCTTTCATAGTCCCATCTCCCTCTGACTCTGAACTCAGCTAGAAAAAGGTCTTTGATATTGAGGACTCATGTGATTTGATTGATCCCACCTGGATAAACCAGGACAATTTTTCCATCTTAAGGCTCTTAATCATATCTGCATAGTATTTTCTGCCACCTAAGATAACATGTAAGGAACACAGTTTCCAGGGATTAGGACATGGGCATCCTCCGTGGGGGTATAGGCATTATTCTGCCTACCAAGTGTCTTTTTTTCAAATTTAGGCAGTTTTCAGGCATTATTTCTTCAAATACTTTTTTAGAATCTTTCTCTCCTCTCCTTTGATTCCAGTAATACAAATGTTTACTTTCATTATTGTGCCAAAGAACTCTGACACTCTTGGTTTTCTTAAGTCTATTTCCTCTCCCTTGTTCAGATTAGACATAGTCTATTGATCTGTCCTCATTGCCACTGATTTTTATCATCTGTCACCTCTGTTTTGCTACTGATCCCATCAAGTGAGGTTTTATTTTTGTTATTGTAGCTTTCAGGCCTATAATTTCCATTTGGTTCCTTTTTATAAATTCTATTTATTTCTTGAGATTTTCTTATTTTTCATTTTTTTCCAAGAGAATTTTAATTGTTTTTCTGAACCATTTTTATGATGGCTGCTTCAAAATCCATATCAAATAATTACAACATCTGATGCATTGTGGCATTGGTGTCTTGATTGTCTTCTCTCATTTAAGATGCAATTTGATTTCTGGACATTTTGGATATCATACTACAGATATCATACTACATGTATAAGAAATAAAGCTACATATGTACAAAAATGACTTATATAAGAAGATTAATAGCAACATTATTAAAATAGTCCAAAAATTAAAACCACAAATTTTCCCCCATCAGGAAGATATGGATAATCAAACTTGTTATATTCATATAATGGAAAAATTATTAGTAATACATAGAAATGAATTATACATACATCCTGTAACATGGACGCATCTCAAAGATATTACATTGAATCAAAGAAGACACAGAAGAGTATACATTGTATGATTTTATTTATATAGAATTCAAGAACAAGATAAACTAATACATGTCAATAGAAATCAGAAACATGGTTGGTTAATGGGGGTGTGAGTTGACTAAAATAGGCACAAAGGATCTTTCTAGAGTGACAGGAATGTTCTATATCTTAATTGAGATGTCAATGTCCTGGGTGTACACATTTGTCACAGTTTATTAAGTTCTTTACATTTTACCTCGTGTAAATTTTTTCTCAGTTAAAGGAAACTGCACTCCTTGCCCATCTCTATCAATATGGGGGGAAAAAAGAAACTGCAAAAATGAATAAAAATAAATAAATAATGGATGCACAGGAGAAAATACTTAATTTTGAAAAATTCTTACATGAAGAAACACTTTGTAATCCAAGAACAGATTCTATCAAGCATAAATTCTCTTTTTTCTTAGAATGGAGATTTTTAAAAAATAATATTAGATCAGAAATCTAACAACAGGCAAGCAAAGAACATGATACTGTGTCTCAGTCTCCACCTTACTTCCACTGCCTCCTCTTTGCACCTACCTCTGGATTTTTCCATAATAAATCTATAAAGTGCTATTTTATATCAATTAAAGTGCATTCTGTAGGCAAAGATAACGCAAGATCATTTTGATGATTAAATTAAAAATTATATACATTAATGATATTAGAATAGATACAAATATATAACTAAAGGCAGTAAGGTTCCCAGGCCAAACTTCAGTCTGTTGTAAAGTGTTTAAATGGCACTTAGTAGAGAGTTATACTCACATGTGTAAAGAAACACTATGTTAACAAAAAGACAAAAAAGAACGTGATTTATTTCACCTTAATACTTTTCCCACTAAACTGCTATTTCTTTCTTCCTGGGTGGACAGTGCCAGCCAGAACTATAACTAGGAGCATATCAAGGTGTTAATGTATCGGTCAGCCCACTTCTGAAACCCTTTGTTATCCTGACTAAGTGTAGCTCTAGTCTATGACCTCATCCTCATCACTCAAGCTGGAGGCCAAAAGTTAGATTTCAGACCCTCTTCTCACACAATAGCTTATCCTTTGGGCTATTAATCTCAAACATTATCATTTATTATTTATTCTATCCAATTTCAAGAAATAGATTGCCTTTCTGCAGAGGGGAAATAGAACATTTAAAATGAAAATATCATGGACAGCATTCCACAATACAATTGTAGTACTTGTTTATAATAATAAATCCTGTATAAAGCCAGTCACTATAATAAATCCAGATATCGGAGATATCATTGCTGTCATAATTATAGAATTGATGGGTAAAGGGCATTTTGAGTTATCATAAGAAAATCATCCTTGTACAAATAACAACAGCTGTTCAAACTTCTATGTTTCTAAAGTCCCTAAGCCATAGCTCACCAGTCTTTATACAAATATAAACATGTTGTTTTGATAATTATTTTTTTTAGCATGACTGATAATTTACTAAATTTACAAAATCAGGCACACAAATGACCATAATTGGGGGAGTTTATATTGCAGAGGAAGCAAAAAAATATTTCATTACAATTCAAAACATACCACTAAAGAAAAATCTAGACTTTGATCCTCCTGTATGAATAGAGAGTTTCAAGTACAAGTTGTAATCTGATTCTCCTGTAAGCACATTTGGCATGAATTCCGTTGGCATACTGGGCTTAATGAATGTGTTACCTGTTTTGATGGTTAATTTTGGGTGTCAACTTGACTGGATAAAAGAGCACCAAAAAAATTGGTAAAGCATTACTTTTGGGTGTATCTATGAGGATGTTTCCAAGGAGACTGGCATGTGAATCAGTGGACTGAGAAAGAAAGATCCACCCTCAATGTGAGTGGGCACCATCTAATTAGTTGTGGGCCCAGACAGAACTGAGAGAGAGAGAGAGAGAGAATATTTCTCCTTCTTCTCTTGGACATGCAGGACACAGAGTCCAACCTGAAAGAGCTCCTAATGGCCAAAACTGGATCCATTTGAGCACTACTATAATATAATATTGAATTACAACCCAAAATACAAAATAAATATCCACAAGTCTATACTTATATAAACATATGATTGAATAAATAAATAAATGAAGGAGAACAGATTAATTTTCCCTACAGAAGAATTCCAAACAATATATGGAAATACCCCTCCTCCAGGAGTGAAGTTTAATCCCACCATAAACCCAAGTATGGGCTAGACAGACTTAATGACTGTGTTACAAGGAATAGAGGAGAGAAGAGGAAAACAGCAACTTTACAGTGGAGAAAACTGGCAAACACTACCTTACCGTGTGATCAAGCAATATCATCAGTAATGTCATGCAGATATCATGTACTCCCTGTCATTATGCGATGAGAAGGACATTTTACATCCTCAAAATTGTGAAGGTCATGAAAATAAGGAAAGACTAAGAAACTGTCACAGATGAGAGAAAACTAAAAAAAAAAAGCACATAACATAGTACCTTTGTTAAATCCTAGAACATAAAGTGAACATTAATGGAGTATCTGGTGAAATTCAAATAAAGTCTGTAGTTTAGTTAATAATGATGTATCAATTTTGGTCATTTCAAACAGAAAGACTCAAAGGCTTTAGTCTGTATATTTCAGTTATTTCCAACCACAAATATGCCTAAATAGAAGCAGGAAAAAGACTTTGATATTAGCCTTTCTCTTCTCATCGCCTTCTTTTTCTCCCTATTTTCACCAATTTTTTACTCATTTCTCTAGACAGAAGAAATAAGGATAACATTGTTCAAAGAAGGCAATTCAAGCTTTCTGAGTGAAAAAATACATGGAGGAGGGAAACATTTATTCCAATCAAATGTAGTGAAAATTCAATAGTTTCTTCACCATTGGCTCCTTTCTGAACATCTATTCATGGGTAGATGGACATTCACGTATAGATAAATTAACGCATAAAAGGTTTGAAAATGGCCAAACTGTACTTTTAAGAATCAAGTCACACCCACACCCATAGCTATTTCTGTAGGAACCATTTAAGTAAATGGAGTAACATGATATATGTTTAAAAATAAATAAATAAAAAGCTCAAAACTAGAAAGCCAATGAGGAGTTTACACTTTAAGAAATTTAGTTCTTTTAAAAGAGAATTATTAAAGTACTGAAAATTTTACATTAAGCTCATGTTACATGTAGAAAGCAATCTCTGGTGTTCCCAATATACTATTAAAGATAAACCTAATGAAATTTTCATTTAAGGCTTAGCCATATTATGCTTGAAGTATCATATTTTCCTCAACTATTAATATTCCATTTATGAAAAAGTAAATTAAAATACTTCAATCTACTGATATATTTTGTATAACCTTTTTCTTCAGTTATTATGCCTTTAAAAGCATAATTACAGCCAAGTTAATGCAAACCAAACTATCTCTGAAACTTTGTTAATATGTTTGTTTACCTCAAATAACTCAGTCTCATTAGTGACTATAACCATAACGCAGCTATAATGTGTTTGTACCTCCAATAAATTATAGTTCTGTGCACACATAGCCAATACACTTTCATTTTTACACATAAGTGGTTTCTTAATAAGTAATATTATTTTCTTTTTCTTTCTCTCAGGGTTTTTGTTCTAAAATTCAGTCATGACTGATAAGATGATAACTAACACAAGTTGCTTTTTTTCTCCCCTGAAAACAAACCTTCAAGCTAAATGAAGAGAGAAATTAACAGAAGTAAGGAACTGAGGAAAAAATGGAGAAACAAAAACAACAACAATACCTGACAGCTGACTACTGTTAGCTGGCTTGGCAGCCAATAGGTAAGTTGTGTTTTTTGCAGAACATAAGCAATTTCACAGGATATCAACATCAGGTAAGATTGAACAAGACAAAAACAAGGACGCTATGCCACCACATTTCCTTGCCAGAGCCAGTATGAGTGACTAATGCTCCCTTGCCAATGGCAGCCCTACTTTATTTCTCTCACTTCTTAAATTAACATTATTAATATACTCAATCCCCAAATAGCCCCCATTTCTGACAATGCAATGAAGAACAGACATGCAAATCATCGAGTGCATATCCAAATCCTATAACAAAACCATCCTCATTCCATCTCACTGAGATTATTTTCACCATAGGATGCAGTTTTCCTTGCTGCAACAAGTTAAGAAAAATAAGTTTGTTTGACTACAAGTGTATTTTTGGTGGTCTTTGGGCACTGGGCTTTCGTAAGTGAAACATAAAAGCTGTGGCAATATCACTGGAAGACAGAAGTTCTTGTTATTTTTTGTTGGTGGGTAGGTGGCGGGGGCGCCACAGAGGGTGACATGTGTATATTGATCATGTCAGGAAGAAGAACAAAAGAGAGTTATGTACGTGGATAAAGTATAGGTTATATGACAGACTGAAAGACTTTAATTTTGCTCTTTTCCCTATATTGTCCAAACTTTCATATTGCTCTTATTACCAACATTTTCCTCTGCCTTCATCTTTCTAAGAATCAAAAAAAAAAAAATAACATCAGCATCATTGTTGTTTAGTCCATTAATGACACCCCATTTGCCTTTTAAGAGTGAGACATATGATGTCCAAATAAAAATTTAAAAAATAGGAGTGTTTGTTTTTGTTTTGTTTTTACTGATAAAGGCTAGATTAAAGGTTGTGACTAAAGCATATGACAAGATTTGCTTGCTAATGCTCTCTGTTCACCCTCCCAGGTTTGACTTTAGGGCAGTTTAACCAAGGAAAAGTTTGGTTTTTAGCATACATACAATGATTTAAGATTTCTCCCTTGTTTTGGGACAAAATAAAGAATAAAAAACAGAAGACAGATTCCTTGTACTGACAAATGTTCTACTAGATTTCATCACTCAGTTCAGAAATGTAGACCTATGACATCACACAATAATCTAATAGTTTATTCCAGAAGGGCTTCTTTAATTGGCATCTCTGTATATGAAAACATATGTAGTACATTTTAGTAGATCCTCTTAATACTCTCAATTGAATTTTATCCATCTAATCCACTGAGCTTATTCATTAAACCTACAATCATACACAACTGTACTATCCTCCTTAGCAGGGAAAGGGAAATCTCATCTCCGTCTTAACGTAGCAGCTCCACAATATCAACTATTGTTCTTTTGTGGGTATTCTTTATACCTCTGATGGTCAGAATTGATTTTGTCCATCAGAAGCCACTGAAATGGGTAAGAACAATGTACTTAATTAATTAACTCCCGTGTCACACTGTATTTGAAGCTCAAAATTCATTCCCTTTTCTAATTACATCCAGCCACATTGTTTTACACAGGTCACCAGAGGCTCTGTCATGATATAAAATGACAATATTAATATGCTCCAGTAATAAAGTGCAACAACATCAAGATGCCCGAGGATTGAATATAAACTCCTCCCATTATTAAATTTCTGGGAAAATTTAAATTCAAATACAATGCCTTTGTGGTTAAGTGCATAGACTTTAAACCACACTACCTGATTTCAAATTCCAGTTTTTACATGTACTAGTTTTGTGATACTGGATGAGTTAATTAACTTCCCTATGCTTCAGTTTCCTAATCTGACAAATGAGAATAACAAATAGATTTACAGGGCTGTTGTGAGAACTAAATGAATTAATACATGTATAGCTCTTAAAAACATGGCAAGCAGATAAGAAGTGCTTTATTAAAATTATTATTTTTATTATTGTACATGTTATTTAAACTCAAATATTCTTCCAGTCCAGAAATTAGATTTTAGTGGAAAAAAATCACTTCTCCTTGCCCCCAATTTCTTATTCTGTTGAGTGTCAGTTAATGTGGTTCTCTATCTCCAGATACTTGAGGAAGTCAGTTCAGTGGCTCATCCTGGATGTTTTTATTGGAAAGGCTATTGTTTCCTTCGCAGCTCTGAAGTTAACTCATTCCCACCCAAAGTTTCTGATGTGGCTATAATTTATAAACAATAAAATTTACCAATTTTGATTATGATTTGTTGAGTTTTGAGAATTGTTTAGTTTCATAGTCACCACCATGATCATGATATAGAATATTTCCATCACCCCCAAAAGTTTTCTTATGCCCCATTGTAGTCAATATTCTCAGCTCAAACCCTGGTTTCTGGTGACTACCAGTCTGTTTTCTAGCACTATTGTTTTGCATTTTCTGCAATTTCATGTACATGTAATCATACATTCTGTCAGTCTCCTCTCTCTCTCTCTCTCTCTCTCTCTCTCTCTCTCTCGCTCGCTCGCTTCTTTCACTTAGCAAAATGCTTTTCAGATTCACCTATTTTCTTGAATGTCTCAGTAGTTCATTTCTTTATACTACTAAGTAGTAGTTTATTGTATAGACACTCCAATCTTTTCCACTTCGTGAAAAAAATAGAAAATGACAGATATTCTGGAATAAGAGGACAAAGCTACTCAAACATTTTGTCTGGCTGTTCTGAGGGCCAAGGGGATCAATGTCTTGTTGTATCTGTAACCCTTCTGTGAATACAAATTTCTTGCTCATAACAACTACATTTCTGCCAGCATTAAAACAAACCTTGATCCTGTACTATATGCTCAACTTCTACAACTTACTCAAAGGTGTTCTGCATTTTATCCTCACTGCACTAACTACAAGTGCTGCCAAACCTCGTTGTTTTTATACATGTAGTTCCCTTTGTCAGGAATTGCCTCCCCTTCCTTGTCAGTCTACCAAATTCCTCCCTGCTTATTATCTTTTATAGCTCAGCTGACACAGCACCTCTCCTGTCATGTCTTTCCCGATCTCTTCAAGCAGAATTAATTACTTCTTTCTTAGTGTCCTCAAAGCACCATTAATATGACTCCATTATATCACCCTTTTTTTTTTGAGATAGGATCTCACTTTGTCTCCCAGGCTAGGGTGCAGTGGCTTGATCATAGCTCAATGCAACCTCCAACTCCAGGGCTCAGGTGATCTTCCTCCCTCAACATCCTGAGTAGCTGGGATTACAGGCTCACACTATCAGACCTTGCTAATTTTTGTTTATGATTTTTTGTAGAGACAGGGTCTTACCCTATTGCCCAGTCTTGAACTCCTGGGCTCTAGCAATCCTCCCACTCTGCTTCCCAAAGTGCTAGGATTACATGCCTGAGACACTGCACCCAGACTATATCACTCATTTAATGATAATTTATGACCAGATTCAAGTTTGTCTCTTATGGAAAAGACAGTGTTGTTCTACCTCGTTTAAGTAAATATTTCATAAATGTTAAGAAATAAAATTAATAAACGAATACATGAAAGCATCCTCCGTTGATACACAACTGTCACAGATAACGCAAGTACATGAACACAACTCACTCCTTTAATTGCCTGGAAATCTCCTTCTTTGCACCCCTTCAGTGTTCAGTGTGACAAGAAGTCTGTTAATGCTCTGATAAATCTTGCTGAATTTTAAGGAAACAACTACTATCCACTGAAAAGTGTACTTAATTATTCACAGTGCACAGGAGTTCCTGTGACATGACTAGCAACAAGCTCCTGGCCCTTCAGATGGGAAAGATGCATTCGTAATTAAAATGTGACCCATGCTGTATCTTGCTGCCAGATTTCCTTGAGTAGTCACTGGAGATGAAATTCTAATTATGACATTTGAAGAAATAAAATTCTCTAGGGAAAGCAGCCTCCAAAGACAGACTGTATGTCGACAGCTGTTGTGGAAATTACTTATTTTAACCTTTGCCATAAAAATTGTAAAACAGAACCAGCTTTTTCTCTGTAGCAGACATTTTGGGAGATGGATTTGTAGGTGTGTTTGGGGGATTAGCCTAAAGCCAAGACAGCATCATTTTGCAACAGAAGTTCCATTAAAGTTTCTTAAATTCCAATGAACTTCTGTTCAGGAAGTCCTTTTAAATTCTGATGAGCTGACATTTGAATGTTTCTGTAGCAGATGGCTATCAGCTAAAAGAAGTACACAATATTTTATTCCTACTAGCTGAAACCAAATTTAGAAGTCAGGATAGATTTTTTTTAATTAAATCTCTTAGAAGCTTGGGTCATACATTTCATATATTAAAAACTGGGAATTTAAACTGACTTGGACTGAAACTCAAGTTTCCAGGTATAGTGTTTCTATGGGTTTCAAGACTGCCAATAGATGCAAGCTTCTCCAAGCTATTTATAATATAGTTGATTATAATATATTTAAGGATCATTATATTTAATCAAATATTATTTACTAATACCCTACAAAACACCACCATGATAAACTGAGAGTTGGTTTATCCATCAATTATTCTTCTAAAATCTCTACTTAAGAATTTTTTTTTTTAGTGGATAATCTGTGCTGAATCTTCTATATTCTGAAGGAGCTTTAGGAGAAGAATTGGTCAAGGTTCCTGACCTAAAGGGGATTTCACAAACCTGGTGGAAAGATAAAGTTAATGGAGAATCACATATTTAACAGAATAGAAACATTTAAAAAGAAACAAAAAATACCTTGCTAAATCTCAGTATTTATAGACAATGACTGAGGATGGAGACATTAAATTCTTTACTCAAAGATTTACATCTAATTAGGAGCAGAGTTTAAAATGTGTTTCTATTAGTATTATTTTGATTTATATATTCTAGCGGTTCTTTTCTGATTGGATCACGACTGATACAAAATCAAATTTTTATAACATCACACCCCACATTCCTTCTAAAAAATACTTTTCCCTATTTTTGCTGGTATTTTACCATATTGATGAAAGGCTAGATTAGGATGTACTGAAGACTTTACAATTTTCTCTTTCAAAATGACCTTCTCACCAAAACAGAGTCAAGAAGCCTCAGAAGCTTTTGCCTCACTCAACTGTGTCATCATCAACCACTAGTAAATAACTCCAGACAAGTAAAGTGCTAGCTGTTTCAGAGCTTGATGAATAGCTTTATGGGCTCCTTTTCACAGCTGTCATTGCTCTGACAAAGTGATTGAATACAATTCTTGCACCATACCAATGGGAACTACCCACAAAGGGCGCCACATATTTCAGAGTGCTTCTGGTAGCAAGCTTCCAAAACAAAACTGCAGTGTTCAAACCAGCAACCAGTTACTCTAAGGGGAAAGTAAACTCTGATCTCCTAGAACCACACTTTTTAAAAGAGTCATAGATCAAAACTCATCTCTTCAAATAGCATGCATGCACATATCCCTGAATTAGATAGAATTAGATAATGTATGACCTCTGAAATGTAATCACACCAAATGGTTGTTGAGCAACTTTTTAATTCCTTCCAATTAAGAACTTAAAAATTTAAGAAGAGGAGTACAGCATTAAACAACATCTTCCTTTCCATTCAAAAGGTTATCTGTCAATCTGTCTTGTTTTTCTCTGCAGCTGGGTTAGGTCTGTACAGCTCAATCTATCAGATCCCCTAGTTGACTGCAAACTTTTTTCTGTTGCAGTTTCTGTGCTAATCCTGACATATATGCAAGTAGATTGGTATCCTCAGGCTCTCACCACCCCCTTCCTTGTTTGGCCTAGTACAGCTTAAATCAAACCCTCTGAGAGGAAGACTCCATTGTGCCAGCCAAGGTTGCTGGCTCACCATATTGCTCTTCGAGATCTCTTCACTAATGAAATTCAGGTTTAATGTCTCAGCAGATAATCCCTGAGAATCTAATTGCTCTCTTGGTCATAGCTTTCTCCTTTACCTTTTGTTGTTTTAATTCATAAGGCTAAAGTTCTGCCTGGTCCTTCCTCCTAAACCCCTGCTAAGCATTGCTTAGTACTCTAGTTCCCTCTCCAGGACTATATGCTCTTCCTTGCCAGGTGTTGCCCAATTCAGTGGCCCATCTTTCAAAGTGGGTCATGGTAAGCATGGACTCATGGACATAAACTTCTTAAATCTTAAGTACTGATTCCACCTATATTCCCTGTTGTGTTGCTTTCTTCCTCCAGCACCACAGATGCTGGATTCATGCCTGAGAATTTTATGCCACAATAGATACCCACTATCATCTGACCAACTTTTCCAATCACTGTGCCTGTCTTACCATGTATCCATATTTTGAATGTACTCAATCCATGACTTTACAACTAAATAACTAAACTACTTTGAAAAGACATGTACAGAAGATGAATATTAAGAAATACACAATTTTCAGGTGGACACAAACCATAATATAATTGAGTCCTATATTCCTTTTATTGAGCATCCATGCACAGATCCACATCTGAAATAGTAGACAGTCACACAGCTTATAAATATACAAAGTCAGTATTCCCCTCCCCCCATATCAACCTAAAGTATAAATAAGGGCATTTTACCAATCTATTTGGCTTCATCACCATCTGCTCTGCAGGAATTTAATCCACATTCAAATACTTCCCCTGTGGTTCAGAGAGTCCCCAGTAACCTTGTTTACTACAATAGCACATACTGTTTTCCTCCTCCTCTGCTCTAGCTCACTATGGTCCTATGCCCTGTCAATAACGATTTAAAAAGCTTCAGTCCTGTATTGATGTCTGCTGGTACCCACTTATGCCAGTGCTAACAAAAGCCCTAGGTGTTCGTGTTAAGGCAGCCAATGACAGAGGTTAAGAGTATCTGCATTTATGCTAATGGTGGCACAGCCTGCTATGTGCTTGCTTTAGTAAAAGTCAGTTCTCATGTCTGCCTGTCAATCTTTTCTTTTCCTTTGGAAACACTGCCTCTCTTCTGCAAAGAAATGCTCCTATTCTAGCACTAAACATGAGTTCTGAAAGGTTGTACATTCTTAAAAGCATCCCCAACTCCCTATTCTGTGGCTACCCGATTTGCTTGGTGGTGGTTACCTAACTCAAACTAACCCTCTATTCGGATTCTGTAACTTGACTCTAGATTAAGCAAGGGTCAGCTTTCCCTGAGAAACAGGTGATGAGGCTCTGGAGATTTCAACAGCCATACTGTCTGTCATGTAGAAGACTCCTAATTTGCATCATGAGAGAATAAAGTATAATAGGAAGAGAGAAAGAGGAAGACAGAATAGGCCTAGAGGGATACCTGGCTTCATTAATTTCCTTGGTATGAGCTGTGACCCAATGCCCAGTTTCACTTCTGCCTTCCCTATAGTTACTTAACCATTCACTGAGATACCTTGGGCATCTTTCCCATAAATTCCCCCAATTCCCTAAGCTAACTCAAATAGGTTTCTGTCAGGTTCATCAACAAAGAGAAAGAGAGTAAGAGAGAGAGAGAGAGAGAGAGAAAGAAAGAGAGAGAGAGAGAGAGAGAGAGAGAGATGAAGAGAGAGAGAGAGAGAAACAGAGAGGGGAAAAAGGAGGAAGAGGCAAGGAAGGGAGGGTGGAAAAGAGGAAAAGGAGGGGAAGGGAGGGGCTATAGTTGGATGTTTGTCCCCCAAAACCTATGTTGAAATTTAATTCCCAATATTAGAGGTAGGTCTGGCTCATGAGGGTGGATCCTTCATTAATAAATTAACACCTTCCATGGTTGTAGGGGTGGGGGAGGTTAGTGAGTTTTCACTCTATTAGTTCCTGGGAAAGTTCCTCAGAGAGATAGTTGTTAAACAGAGCCTGGCACCACTCCTTTCTCTCTTGCCATGCGATCTCAGTACATGTGTTTCTTGTACGGCCTGCAAAAAATGAGCCAAATAAACCTCTTTTCTTTATAAATTACTTAGCTTCAGATACTCCTTTATAGCAACATTAAAGGAAGGAAGGGAAGGAGAGAGAAAGAGAAAAGGAAAGAAATAAAAGGAGGGAAGGAAGGGAGGGAGAGAGGAAGGAAGAAAAGCATGCAAAGGACTCCCTGTTTGCTGATGGCAGGGGGCGGCATTACTGTCTATTAGTATCAGCTCTGAGCCCTCTTATTGCTAGATGTAGGACATACTAATATCTGAACTATGGGTTTTCCTGATTTTTTTTCATTATTAAATCCTCAATATTAATACTGTTAAACACTGTACTCTCATTTTCCAGCTAACTCTTTTTCTTAAATGTTCTTACTCAGGTATTTTAATCTTCCTCAGGTTTCAGTTATGAATCCAAGCAAGCTGTGATATTCTGAACCATGTACTTGGTTTTCTACCATCCAAAACTGGCCCAATGACCCACACCAAATTTCTGTGCCTTCATGCTTTCTTACCTTAGAATGAGTTGTCTCCAAAAGGCTTTTAAGCTTCTAATAAAAATTCCTAGAATCTCTGTCCAGTCTATAAAAGCTGGCTACCTGGTCAGCCATACAGAACTACGTGGAATAGAAGAGAATCAAGCACAGCAGTACAGAAGAGGTGGTAGTGGAAATGAGTCATGAAGAATGAATTTGATTTTGAATCTGTGGATAAAAATCTGTGATTTACTAGTTTCAAAGAAGTGTTAAGAATGAGTAACAGTCCTTCAGTGAGTCTCTGAATCACCTCCTAGAGAAACAAAAAAGTATATTTTAAACCTGCCTACCTAGACAAAATTCAATAAAACTTTCTGCATTGTTTTATTCACTTCATTTGAGGTTTATCCTAGTTTCACAATAAATAATTTGTTTTGCCAGGAAAAATAATAACAAAATGAAAACTCTCAATTGCCTGATTTCTGCTAACCCTAGAGGTTTTATCAGCATTATAGATTTCCTGTAACATTCTTCGCATGTGCTGTTTCACTGTATCTTTATTTCATTTGCTAGAGCAGAAAGTGGAATACAGATCTGCCTGTAGCTCTAGGAATGGATGGACAAGTGAAAATAATCTGTCATTGTGTCTTTTTGTGAATGAAACATTGATATAAAACAGGCAAAGCCCTGAAAAGAACCGTGCAAATTGGGTCAGATTATAAAATTTATTGCAAAACATACCCAATGCCTTTTCAGGAAAAAAGCCAAGAAATGGAAGAATTTCATCTTTCCAGCTGAGTGTAGACAATTGTAATTAGTCATTTCTCCAAAGTTCTTATCTTCTCACTTGGTGTCATCCAGTCTTTTCTCTGCTTTCAGTTCCCCAATGCACTTTGCTCTTTTATAGTTCCATCATTTTGCACTCTCTCTCTGTTTCTTATCCCCAGAATGCCTTTCCCCATTTTTCTGCAGAGAAATCCTCACTTACGTGGTTCTTCCTCTGTGTCGTCTTCCTGATGCTCCTTCCCAGTAGGTAAAGTACTCTTTCTGTATGTGTTCACAGTGCATGTTGATCATACTTCTATCACAGAATTTATTAAACTGCCTGTGGGCATTTAATCATTAGCATATCAATCATTAACCTTCAAGCTCTTTCATGGCAGAGACAATATTCTCAGTTCAATTAATTCTAAACATTTCTAACCCCTATTTCAATATGTGCAATATCCTCAAATCCTCCAGTTTGTTTGAATCAACTTGTCCTTGTTAACAAATAAAATTGGTTCCATCCTACATGAAAAGGGAAAATCAGCATCTTCTGCCAAGAATTTTTAGAGTAGGGGAGGAACTTGTTTGTCTTATTAGTATGCCCTGTTCTGATTTTTTCTTCCAATGAATTCTTCATCCCTTTTCTTCCTTTTTCCTTCCATGTGTGCTGCCCATTTGCAGCACTATATCCTGCTGGACAATGCTCTTACACGTTTACTCCTCAAAATGCACTGTTTCAAGTCTAGATGTAGCTACTCTATTAAATAATTGGGGTAGGAGAATGTTAAATGGCTTCACTTCAAATATCAACACACGGATGTTTTATATTAATATAACTAATTCTTCAGAGTCTCCGGACCATTCTCACGACCCCCATGGAAATTCTACTAGTTATCTCTCCCAGTTAGCTCCAGGCTCCTACTTTACTTTTGGATGTCATCTCTTCCTTGGTTTCATTATTTCTCCTCCCTATTTTAAGTACCCTCCATCCCCAAAATTTTCATTGACTTTTAACAGAGAATACTGTATTCTGGGCTCTTTGGCTTCCTCCTGGCTCTATCCTTAGAACTACCAACCCACTGTCACAGTTGCCCATTGAGATATTTTACTTAACAAAGACAGTTTCTCTTCCAAGGGGTATTCTAAAACCAGATTCTATTATGAACCAGCTTCAATATCCTCCAACAACACGTACAATGTTTATCTGATTATCAGACCGTGTACTAGGCTCAAGGAATACAACAGCGAATAAAACAGTGCTGCTTAAAATGATTTGATAACCTTGCAGGGTTCTGTTCATTTTTGATAACCACAGTAAGTGGCACATAGGAGGAGTATTAATGTAATAAAAAGCAATATAGGAAATAAGAAAAGGAATGAAGTCCTTTTTTCAGGTGGGTAAAATTAATGTGAATTTTTTTCTAGGATCATGCAAAATGTGATTAAAAGCAGAATAGTACTGTTGATGAACTTTACAGGTCTCTTCCTAACTTAACCTCTAATTCACTGATTCTTTTTTTCACCAATCCTTCTAGACAAAAATGTAACCTCATGAGTATATAGTAGCTTTGGAATTAGAAATATTTTTAGTAGTGAGTTACACATCAATGAGTGGAACTACAGAAAAGACAGTATCCTTGAGAGACATTTAAAACCCTTATTAAACAATTAGCTGAAATCATTTTAAAAGTTTCTTAGGAAGGAATTAAGAAACAGATTAAACATCCTTGTAACAAAAAGAGTCTGAAAGTTGGCCATATAAAACTTAAGCTGATACTTGTATTTTTAATAATAGTGTAAATCATTTCTCGAAAGTCTTTATGTTTTTGAAAAGAGACTGTACTGAAAATGAATGAAGTTATAAATGAACTAAATCGATTTAAAATATTTAATGATATCTAGTGTAACTGTATTTTTGAGAAAAGACATGTAGATTTCTATTACATGTATTTCATTAAGAGTTTTCATTATCACTGCCATCATATTAATTGGTTTTTTAATATCTGTCACCCTTAACAGTAATTTGGAATTCTTACTTGAAAACTGCAGGCATGCCTTTGTCCTAGCTGCACTGTTCATCCAAAGGATACGGCATCTAGCTTTCTTAATTCTCCTTTTTCTAAAACATGATTACAGGACGCAGAGGTCTATTTATCAAAAAGCTAATGAAGGTTAAGCCTCAGGTTCCCTCAATTGAAGGGGCCCTTTCCAAGGCCATTGGAGGGGCCTTAGCATTGGATTCACATGGTCATATGTTTTTTAACAAAGTTTGCTAAAGTAGAATATTCCAGCTATAGGTAAGAATGCCACTCCTATTGTCTTCCTTCATTACAACCTTTCTACCTCTGGAATAACCAGAACATTTCCGGAGTCGGGCTAAAGGAATTTGTATTAGTTTGGGTATGGTGGTATATATATGTATGTGTGTACACACATACACACATGCACACACACATATATATGTAATTCATAATGTAGACCCATTTCTATTCATAGTTATTAATAACTGTCCATTGGTATAGAAATGGATTCCAGAAATATTCCTACTGCCCAGTGTACCAACTTACTCTGATTGTGTCACAAATATCCAGGAGCAGAATGATATTATAATATGAATATGATCCATGATACCCAGCACCAGAAGCATAACAGTGTGGGGGGAAAAAAATGAACTGAAATATGTGGAGTCAGAATTGAGTCTGTAGAAAACTCTTCCAGTCACCATTTATGTAAAATTTTAAACAAAAGATTGATTGTCATCAAAGCCCATTTCAAACAAAAGTTCTCTTATTGTGAATAGACTTTATATAAATAAATAAATTTTATATAAGTTTATATAAAATTTTTAAATAAAATTTATATAAAATAAATTATATAAACTGTCAGTTTATATAATTATGAACACAATACATTTTTTTCCTTTATTGATGGAAATCATACAAAATACAATTTATTAGAATTTCCATGTTTGTAAAGCACAAATCCATAGTAATACAGGAAACAACGAGTACATTATAAGACTTTATATATGAAAGAAACTCAATAAAGGTTTTCCAAAGTTTGACAACAACAAAAATCTTCAGAGCACTATCAATAAGTTTTGAAACCGAAACTTTCTAAATTTTATTAATAATGAAGACATTTTTGAATGACCATGCTAGAAGACAGACTTCTTATCTGTCTATTCTCCCAAGAGAAAATATTGTTATAAAATTATTGTGACCAAAGAGGATGTAACAAAAATATTCAGAAAAAGACATAATAAAGGTGCAGAGGTAGTTAACTAATTTTTTTTTATTTTATGGAGGATTTATTATGTTAAGCCTTCGAAAATTTATCAATTATTATTTCTTTGCCCTTTCAAAATAAATTTTAACTTTCTTATTTAATTTTATATGAGGTCATTACTTTACTTTCTTTTACTTAAAGAGGGGCCCTAAATTTTATAAGTTGCAGGGCCCACAAAATCTTGATTTGCTGCAAGGACAGTGTAAGGAACTACAAACATCTCCACTTTGCTAAATTTCAATTTTCTTCCCACACTCACACTAGGTCCACACATACTTAGTCCTTCCTTCTTTTGAAATGTAAAGCAGCTGCCACCAATTCTGTCCCTATTCTTTTGTAATCCTATTCCCAGAGACTTTCAATCAAGTGAGATATTCAACTTTGTCTTGTCCCAATGTTGTATTTTAGCCAAAGAAACCCTCAAGAACATACTCAGGCCAATAAAATTATGCATACCTCATTAAATCTAAGATGTTTCCATGGCATAGGCACAAGAAAAACACCTGAAAGTGCTCCAAAGCTTTTCTGAAGGGGCAGCTATGTACACATTACTCTCTACTGCACAAAACTTCATAGCTCTTGAGTAAAAGAAAAAATCAGTATTGATTTGTCCCATCTTAAAGGTTCACTTTTGTGTCCTTTTAACATTCTTGTCTCCTAAAACACCGGAAAGATAAGTACACACCTTGCTCGCATTAAAAGGGAAAATCACGGCAATCTTATACAGGAAAATAAAAATAGGAACTGTGAGGAGTCTGTTTAAGAAATTTTATGTAGTTCTTAAGAGTCACTTAGTCCTGATCAGAATAACCAGGCACTTGTACTAGACATAAACTGAAACTCAGTGTTTACCTGGTCCTCTGTTCAACCTAAACCAGATGTGAAAACATTCCTTCCTTCTTTTTTCTTGGTTCATGCCTCCATTTCTTCATAAAAGCTCTTTATTCCATCCTCATCCTGCCTGAAACCCACCTCAACAAGACCCAGAAAGAATCCACTAGAGGTCAGAAAATAGTTATGATTAATATTAAATGCCTATTTTTACTTTTTTTCTCATTTTATTTCTTACTGCAAAACAAATATTGGCTCATTATAGATAACTTCTAAAATACGGAAAAAACAGATCCAGAATATAGACATAATCCCAACACTGAAATTTAACTACTTTTCATATTTTAAATCTCCTTTTTGACTCTTACATCTGTCTACATTTTTAACAAAATGGAATAGGTATATAATTTTATAATCTATATTTCTTAATTAATGTTACATAAACATTTTATGTCATAATTATTTTTGAAAACCACAATTTTACAGGAAACATTAATTTCATATTGATATTTATCTAACTAGCCCCTAATTAACACTGGCTTATGTTTTCCAATATTATAATCATATTATTATAATATTAATTTTCTTTTAAATATTTAACCAAATCTTTGAGTAGAATGAACTCATAAAAGTGAAATAGCTTAGTCAAATTCTTAAGATCTTCAACCTTAAATATTAACAATTATATATTATTAGCATCTATAAGATTGCTCTAACTTAGAGTAGCACTTGCTGTGGATGAATGTACCTGGCACTATTTTCTCTCCCACAACTGGTATATTTTTTAGCCAATTTGCCAATTTGATAGAAACTTGTACGTGGTTCTCATTTTGTTGATTATTACACATTGAGCATGTGTGAGACCAAGCATTTTCCTAATTTTTTTGCCCAATTTGTATTTCTTCTTGAATTGCTAGTTTATGTTGTGATCCTATTTTTTTCTATTAAATATCCAGTGGAATTATAAAAATCAATTTAAAACACTTCTAAAATGATTACAAATATCAGCTCTGTCTCATCAATGTTTGTGTGAGATGATGAGGAATAAGGATAATAGGCTCAGGGATGGACAGTGGGATGCCATTTTAATTTGGAACTTCTATTTTTAGGATTATTTGTCTCTCCACATTCTTCTGAAGAGATAATGCCTATGCCAACAGAAATTGGCTTTTTTTTTCATTCACAGGATGAGTTCCTTTTGGTATTTCCTCACTCTATTTTCCTGCAGAGTCACAGGTAGTGAGAAATTTTAAAATAAGAACAAAACAGACTAAATCAATCTCAACTAAACACTTTTCTAAAAGGATTATCTTTATTCTTTTCAATAAGCTAAACATAAACAGACTTTCACCTAGAGAATAAATTACTTGTTTGTTCTCATACTTCGACTGCATCAGTTCCTTGGAATTCTTTTGGGAGATTATTCACATTTTCCATAGATAGGAATAAAGGTTCTTGAAAATCACAAAGAAACAATTCTTATTACAGATTGTGTTGAAAGAATCAAGTAAACTTCAGTTATCAAATTATGTTCATATTCGTTCAGAAGGGTTCTAAGTACTATTAATAAATTATTTTTTATCACATAGTAAATAGAGTTGTCCATAATTAGGATTGTAGCTTCTAAAAGTGTCACCTGTCCAGCAGGTATTTAAGTGTCCACTGGGAGAAGCTGACAGATTCAGGAGTCGTAAGTTTTTGTTTTCAAGATAACCTATTGCACTCTGGAGCACAGAGGACAAAAATGTTGCACACACAGACATCAGACTCCTGAGATGTTGCACTTTAAAAACTGCATGGCTGGGAGAACACTCTTCTCTCTTCTGCATGGCAAGGAGCATGAGTCCAAGATTTTCATTTTTAACTATATGATATGGCTATATTTTGTCTACCTCCAGGTCTATTCTGCCATCTCAGTGTTCTATCAAAAAAGTTAAACAAACACTAAACTATAGCAAAAATGTATGCGTGGTGGGTTTAATTCCAAAATTTATCCTGCTTTGGAGAAGACTATCTCCTTTTTAAGGTAGTAGTATACAGAAGATAAGTCTCAAAAAATGTCCTCACCTCTTAGTCAACATTCATTCTCAAGTATGTCCTGCTGCTTCACACGGCCCTTCTTAACACCTTCTGCCATTTCAAACCATAAGGACTCTATGGTTACTTGTGACATTATTTGGAGATACTAAAGAACAGTTAGAACAGTCCACAAGTAGCACTAGAAGTCATCCCCTAAATCAGGGTTTGAGAGAGCCATGACCTAGCCAAGAGAATAGGTACTAGGGTGCTGACTAAAATACTGAGAACCATTCTGCCTGCCCCATTATGTGAGAAATAGATTGTTCTACCTTGTATGGCCCCATATCATGTTACCATGGCACTAATGCCTTCTTGGCTGCCCAACAGAGTTGAGAGTGATTCTGTAGTCTCAAACTAACCTGACCCACCTAGGCTAAGAGTAACCTACATTAATGAGCTGAAACACTTAGTCTGGTGCAGTTTCACTGGCTTTTTGATCTAATGTGCTTCATACATTCTGTATCTTTATTGTTAGCTTAATTCTCACCCCTCCACTGCCCTAAGTGTGAATAAGTTGCAGGCAAAATTGTATAATGCTGCATCTACTACTATACTTCCCCCTCAACCTGGCAAGTTTGCTCCTTTGTTATCATGCCATGGAGTGTCTATAAAAAAGAATACTGAAAAACCTCAAAGGTCAGGTGAACACCCCCTAGATATAGATCCTATGGAGACAAAGTATAATAGAACACAAAAGGCCAGTTGTTAACATAGGAAGGAAGATGGGACACACTGTCTAGTCTGGAAAAAGAAAATGTCATGGATTGTTCCAAGTTATACCAGTCAGTGCTTATCTTCCCCATTGGTGGGCACAGGAGTCATGAAGCTGAACAAGACACAGATTTGCAGCTGTAGCGAGGAAGTAGACAAAACTTTAACCAGCCTGCAGCATTGTTTCCAAGTTTCACTGAGTAACCAGAGAGACTTTTTAACTGACAAGAAGAAATGTCCTGCTAAGTAGCTTGACTTCAAGTAAGTTGACTGTTTCATCAGCTGGTACTGGGTGGTGTCAAAAGACTGGGAATTGTCAAGCAGACTGTTAGAAGATGCTGGAATGGCTCCCAGCTCTCCCTTTGTTGCATCCAGAAGCCTGACTGGTTACAGAGGAGGGTAAATTAGTGAGAGATACCTCAAAGAAACTGTGGCAGCCTTAATGGCAATTCTGCACTATCCTCTCCTCAAACCTAACATCTTAAGATTTCTGGAGCTTTTTTACCAGGTGAGGAGGTATCAAGTGCCCACCACCACCATACTTTCCCATCTCCACAGTCCTATAGCAGTCAAAAAATACTTACTTTCTTCCTAACTAGGGTGAGGACAACAAACACAGTGCCATTATACAAGACTCAACATCTCATGAAACAGGATGAAGGTAATGATTATGACCAACAATGCCAGCTAGATGACATAGCAATGACCACCTCTTGGCACATAATGAATTCCAATCTTCCCAATCATTCAAAAGAATCAGAGAAGACGGGAAAAAAAAAAAATCTTGTGGGAAGGAACTGGAGTTGTATTGCTCCAGGCATCATCCCACCCTTCCTACACTCGGAAGGACACAGATGTACTCTTGTAGAAAATGGCTGTGTACAGAGCATGTATGGCATTAGACAAGTAGATCACACAGCTCACTAGTAAAATTCGAGTTTTCTATTAATAAGGGGCCTAGAGTAACCCTCAGATCCAATGTTAAGTGGCCAAGCACTGGGTTGCCTTGGTGTTCTGTTGTATGACTGGGTGAAGTTTGGGTATCCCAATAGTAAAAAGGAAAAATTCCTTAAATATGTGAATCACGAGTAGGGTTTCTGTATCAGGCAGTCCTATGGCAAAGCTGTAGCAAGAATGCATTACAGTAGAAATCAGTATATATATTAGACCATATTGGCTGTCAATGACCCAATGACCCAATATGCCAATTTGGGGCTAGGCCAACCCCAGAGGATGCCACCTCAGACTTCCATTCATCTCCACAGCTAGGAGGTAAACTGGTTTTGTTTGTTTCTTTGATGTTAGTCAATTCTTCATAGGTGATATATAATCTGCTTTGGCAAACTGAGTGTGTATGATATACTTCTATGTTTGGTACACACAAGCATCCAGTGGGCAACAGGGGTAGCCCCAAATTGATCAGCCTTTTCGTTCTATATTACAATGACTGCTCAGGAAATATTTGTTATACGAATAACCTTTTCATTGGAATGAGCCTCTCCCAAAGTCTCAAAGTTAAATAACCTCAGAAGAGATACCCAAAGACCTCCTTGAATAAATTCCAAGTTTCAACCATCAGATTTGTTGTCTGACTTAGACTGAGAAGTTGAGTTACAGGAAAATAAAGTTGAATTATAATAAGGAATATCAGGAGATAATGTTCTGAAGTAAGGACTCAGAAACACATTAAGGAGGACAATATTTGGGGACACATGGGCCTTGGGTAGCTCTTAAATCACATGCTGCCTAATGTGGAGGTAAATACTTCCTCATACTTAAGGTTATCTATAAAAAATACATGATTTTCCAGAATCTTCTAGCAAGCCATAATAAGGAGTACACAAATCGGGGGTCATTCAAGGAAGATAAATATGCTTATAGTAAATCTCATTTTGCTTACTGAGTACTTTATGTCTTTCTTGACTGTTGACACTGCAGTATTTTGTCTGGTGCATGCCCTTCTAGGAAAAGAAAAAATAGAGTTCAACCAGTTAAGCTATAAATTCAAAATTAATATAAAAATAAATTATTCATCCATATTTATAGCTTGTGTATAAGTATCTGGCCTCTGCCATCATAGCTGTTTTTCCTACATGAATTAATAATGGATAAGAACCTAGTTGCTTTCAAATGCCAGAACCCTTTTGCTTGTTTTTTTTAAAACCCCAAATTAAAACTTAAAAAAAAAATATTGCAAGGCTAGTGTATCATACATCATTTCTGATACCCTAGGGCCGTAAGATCTCAAAATTCATCATCTCTAATGCCATTAGACTGCAATGTTATTAATGTCTGTGAAGGAGATAACAATTAGCTTTGATGCAGTGTCTTTCTCCTGACTAGAAGTGGTCACTGAATATAAGATTTATAAGAATATACAACATACAGAGGCAAAAACTGAATGTTAGTCTTAAAAATGAAAATAAACAACTTTAGAATTGTCATTTGTAATACTGTATAATTGAGAGCTTTGTACAGTGAAATAACTCATGATTCATAAACACCTCAACCTCGGGAATTTAAATTGTAGTCATTTCAAAGAGTAAAATAGTTACAAAATTCTGGTTAACTGTATCTGCTTCCTTATCTACCTAATGGGCAAGGTGTAATGGCAAGAATTTGTGCTTTGGATTCAGGTACACCTCTATTTAATCAGATCTCTCACCAACTAGATGTATTGTTATGATCAAGTGATATCATCTCTTAATACAATTTTTATCAAATGAAAAAAATTGACTCTAATGATTAACTTGAAGATAATTTATGCAGATTATATATAACATAGCAATTAAATGTGTTTATTATTAAAGCCACAGCTCAGTTTCCTGTTTTTCAAGAACCTACTATGTTCTTTCTATTTCTACTTTTACAAAATAGGGATATGTGCATCCTCTCAGTCCCCTTCTAAAAGGTACTAACTTCATCTTCAAATCTTATTATTTCCAAGCTTTAAGTCTCATCCATGGCTTAAATCATATCATCTTGCATTACTTCCTTAGTTTTAATCATCCTAAATCCTTTTCATAAGAAAGTAGACTATAAAAAATAAATTAATAAACATGGTCTTTCTTAGCTCAAGGAAAGTTGCTGTCAGGAATAAGAGATAGTACATCTTGTGACCTAATGTTTTGTCACTTGCCAAAACTTAAAATGTCAGTAATAGATAATTGAATTATCTTAGTGTTTTCATATAGCTCTCTCAACTCATTCTGTAATTTTGCACAATTGCTTGTTTTATTTGTTCCATGAAGTTTTGTCTGATACAGACTCAGTGACTCTTTACCCCTTCGTGGAAATTAGCATACTTACATAATTTTATTTTTACCCAGTTTATTAAGGTATAATTGACTGAAAAATAATAGTTGTATATATTTATGGTATACAGTGTCAAGTTCTGATATATTGTGAAATGATGAAATAAAGCTAACATATCCATCACCTCACATACTAGTCATTTTCTTGTAGTAAGAACATTTAAGATCTACTTTCTTAGAAATTTCTAAGTATAACATAAGTTATTATAACTATAGTCACCATGCTATACAACAGATTGCTGGAATTTATTAATCCTAACTGAAACTTTACACCTTTTGAGCAACATCTCCCCATTTCTCATCCCACCCCCAGCACCTGGTAACCATCATTATTTTATTCTCTGCTTTTGTGAGTTCAATTTTTTTTTCATTCCACAAAAAGGTAAGATCATGGACTTATTTAAGATCTGGCTTATTTCATTTAACATAATGGTCTCCAGGTTCAAACAGGTTACTGCAAAGTACAGGATTTCCTTCTTTTATAAAGCTAAACAGAATGACATTGTGTATACATATCACATTTTCTTTATCCATTCATCTATCAATGGACACTTAGGTTGATTCCATATCTTGGCTATTGTGAATAATATTGTAACGAACATTAGTGTGAAGATATCTCTTGAACATATTTATTTCATTTCTTTTGAATATACACCTAGAATTGGAACTGCTGGATCATATGGTAGCACTACTTTTAATTTTTTGAGGAACCTCCAAATTGTTTTCCATAATTACTGTACTAATTTACACTCTAACCAACCATGTATGTGGGTTCCCTTTTTCCATATCCTCTCCAACACTTATCTTTTATCTTTTTGATAAAATCAATTTATACAGTATGATATGATAGTCCATTGTGGTTTTAATTTGCATTTCTCTGATGGTTAGTGGAATTGAACATCTTTTCATATACCTATTGGCCTTTTGTACATCTTCTTTTGAGAAATGTCCATGTAAGTCTTTTGCCCATTTTTAGGCTGGTTATTTGTTTTCTTGTTATTATGCTGTTTGAGTTCTTCATATGTTTTAGATATTAACTAACCCCTTAACAGATGTATGGTTTGCAAATATTTTATTCCATTCTGTATGTTGTCTGTTCACTCCATTGATTGTTTCCTTTGCTTTGTGGAACTTTTTTAGTTTGACACAATCCTGTTTGTATATTTTTGCTTTTTGTTGACTATGCTTTGGGAGTCACATCTAAAAAAATCATTGCCCAAACAAGTATCAAGAGGCTTCCACTGTTTTCTTCTAGTAGCTTTATAGTTTCAGGCCTATGTTTAAGTGTTTAATTTTGAGTTGATTTTTATATATGCTTTAAGGGTCCAGTTTCATTCTTTTGCATGTAGATATCCAGTTTTCCCAAAATCATTTATTGAAGAAACTATTCTTTCCCATTCAGTGTTCTCACCATATTTGTTGAAGATCAATTGACTGTAAATGTGTGGATTTATTTCTAGTCTCTTATCCTGGTGCTGTGGCTGGTTTGGAGCCTGGGGCCACCAGGGCCAGCCTGATGCTGGGGGTGGGCCAGGAGGCTGGATCCAAGGGTGCTGGCTTGGTGCCTAGAGCTGCTCTAGAGCCTTGGGTGGGTCTGGAGCCTAAATCTGAGGCAGTAAGCCTAGGACCTGGGACTCCTGGCACCAGCCTGGCTGTCAGGTGGGACTGGAGGCCTGGAACTGAGTTTCAATGAGGCAAGCCTGGTGCTGGGGTTCATGGCAAAACCTGGTACACAATTCCCTCTTTTTCCTCTGCATGGGGTTACTTCTCTTCTCTCAGCACTGTGCTGTCAGGGCTTGGGGAAGGGGTGATACAGGTAATATAAAACTGTCATTCTTACCCTCTTCAATGTATCTTTTCTTATTTCTGTGCTACACCCAGGTATTGTAAACTCTCACCTGGATTCCTTAGCTCTTGGAAGGTATTTTTGAGTGCAGATAGTGGCCCATACTGATATTCCTGTGAGGGACTGAGCACCAGAAAATCATATTTCACCATTCTGCTGATGTCACCAAGCAAAATAAATAAAATAGAACAATTCCAAATGTCAAAAATTCAGACAATGTGATTGAATTGTGAGCAACAAATTGACAGCCAGACAGTCTTAGTCAAAATCTAGTGTGATGGCTGGGTACAGTGGCTCATGCCTGTAATCCTAGTACTTTGGAGGCTGAAGCGGGAGGATCACTTGAAGCTAGCAGTTCAAGACCAGCCTGGAAACAGTGAGACCTAGTCTCTGCAAAAAATAAAAATAAACAAGAAACAAAGTCTGCTGTACTAAAATGAAAACAAAACCAAACTTTAAATGCCCTTACACAGAAAATGTATTCTCCAGGCTACCAGAACCTCTATCAGTTTTTAGTATACTTATTTCTGGCTTGATCACACATATTTGTGGCCTGCTCACTGACCTCTATGGGCTTTTTACATCAGCAATCTATAATCTTATCACTAATCACTGAATAAAGGCAAATATGAAGAAAATCACTTTAATGGAGATTAATGTTTTGAACCATCGTCTGCACAAACCTGTTTCCTCATCACCATCATGGTCTCCATAAAGAGAGCAGGGTGCATGGCATCTTGGGACCCAGAAGAGTATGGCATATAACATAGAAAAGTAGAAAGGCTCCACTGAGTTGTGATAAAGGAGAACAAAAGAGAGTGGGACAAGAAGAGAGTGAGAGTCCTATTTGGGGTTCCTTTTAGAGTATACAACAGAAATGTCAAGTGTGGGGGCAATAAGTCTCTAAGGAAAGACCTATATATGAAGTGAAGTTGTAGCAGAATAATTATGGAGGGAGAGGGCTAGAGAGATGAACTAGAGATATCTTTTTAAAAACTCACTAATAAAACCATCTGGCCCCGGAATTTTCTTTGTGTGTGTGTGAGTGTGTGTGTATACATCTACATGTGGATGCTTTCTCTAGTAACAGATTCTATCATTTTAACAAATGTAGAACCATTCCGTTTTCCTATTTTTCCTTCTGTCAATTACAGTAAGTTGCACTTGACAAAGAATTTGTTTATCTTAATTGTAAAGTTATTAGCATAAAGTTGTTCATAATATTCCCTTTTTAATCTTTTAATGTCTGTTGGATCTCTAAAATGCCATTTTTAAATTTCTTATATCGGCAACTTCTGAACTTTATTGTTTTTCTTGATCAATTTAAGTTGGGGTTATGACTTTTTTTTATCTTTTCAAAGAGCCAAATTTTAACTTCGTTAATTTCCTCCATTTTATATTTCATAGATTTCTGCTCTCATCTTTACCAATTCCTTCCTTCTACTTTGAGCTCACTTAGCACTTTCTTTTCTAGCTTCTTAAAATAGAACTTTATATCATCTCTGAGTAAAATTTTTCTTCTTTTTTGTAGAGACAGAGTCTCGCTACATTGCGCAGGCTGGTCTTAAACTCCTAGTCTAAAGCAATCCCCACACCTTGGCCTCCCAAAGTGTTGGGATTACAGGTATGAGCCACCATGCCCAGCCGAGAAAACTTTTTGTTAAAGGGCCAAATAGTAGATACTTTAGGCTTTGCAGAATGGTGATATTCTATATATGTATATAATATATATGTTGAGGCTATTCCATATATAATATACACCAATTTAAAATTTATTCTTTTAAAATGTAAAAACCATTCATATTTCATGGGCTATAAAAAGAGTCCCCACCAGGATTTGGCCCATAGGCCATAATTTGCTGACCCCTTCCTTATGTCACTAATTTTATACCCTCCTTTTCTAACATAAGCATTAAAAGATAAAATTTTCCCTGAGCCCTGCCTTAGCTGAATCTCACAAATGGTAATATATTTTCATTATCATTCATTTTGAAATTTTAATTACATTTTTAATTTCTCCTTTCATGTTTTTTCTAGAAGTTGTTTAATTTGTAAATATTTGGGGGAGATACATATATATATATAATTGTCACTGATTTTTAATTTAAATCTATTGTGGTCACTGATACACTCTTTTAGATTTCAATCTTTTGTAACTTACTGAGATTATTTCTCTGGCTCCACATTATGTCCTATCTTGCTGAACATACCCTGTGCATTTCTAAAAAATGTGCATTTGGTAGCTAAATGTAGTTTTCCATAAATGTCATTTTGTTCAGCATAGTCAAAGATATTCTATGTCTTCACTGATATATTGCCTGGTTGTTTTATCAATTTCTAAAAGAGTGGTATTAATATCCTAAAATATACTTGTACACTTATATATTTTTCTCTTTTGTCTTTCAAGTTTTAATTTATGTGTTTGAATCTCTGTTTTTAGGTACATACACTTTTTATGTCTCCCTGCTGAATTAACCCATTTATCATTATGAAATAGGTATCTTTATCTCTGGTAATACATTTTGTCTTCATCATCCGATATGATGCTTATTTGCATGATATATCTTTTTGTATCCTTTTATTATAATTTCAACTTCTGTATATCTTTATATTTAAAGTTCATCACTTCTCAACAGCACATATTTAGCTCTTGCTGGTTTTTTTCTTTTCATTCATATATGCTATTAATTATATAATAATTATTCAATTTACCTTTAATGTAACTATAGATATAGATGGATTCATATATTTATAGATATGGGTAAATTTATATCTATCATTTTACTAGTTGTTTTCTGTTTTTCTGTTACTTATTTCTGACCTACTTTCAGGTTAATTCAATATTTTTTAGAGTTCTCTTTTATCTTTTACCTCTCTGCTATACCTCATGGAGTTAGTTTTTAACAGTTTCTTTTCTCATGTTAATGGTTCCTTTTCCATATCTTTGCAATAGTGAACTGTGCTATTATAAACATTCTAGTGCAGATGTCTTTTTCACAGAATGTCTTTTGTTCTTTTGGGTAGATGCCCAGTGATGAGATTACTGGATCAAATGGTAGTTCTACTTGTAGCTCTTTGAGGTACTTCCATATTGCTTCCCACAGAAGTTGTACTGGTTTGCAGTCCCACCAGCAGTGTATGAGTGTTCTTCTTTAGCCCTTCCACCTAGCCTCTAAGATAAAAATGACAAGTACTTTGTGCCTATAATTCTCATCTCCCAATCTGTTGGCAGATGTTAACCATTGTTTTTTATTTTTTTTATTTTTTTTTGAGACACAGTCTCACTGTGTTGCCCGGGCTAGAGTGCCATGGCGTCAGCCTAGTTCACAGCAACCTCAAACTCCTGGGCTCAAGCAATCCTTCTGCCTCAGCCTCCCGAGTAGCTGGGACCTCAAGCATGCACCACCATGCCCGGCTAATTTTTTTTATATATTTTTAGTTGGCCAATTAATGTCTTTCTATTTTTAGTAGAGACAGGGTCTCGCTCTTATTCAGGCTGGTCTCGAACTCCTGACCTTGAGCGATCCACCTGCCTCAGCCTCCCAGAGTGCTAGGATTACAGGCATGAGCCACCATACCCGGCCAGATGTCAATCATTAATTATGGCCCACTCTCCTATTGAGTCTGAACACATCTTTAAAACTGCAGTGGGCAGGGCCATGAGGAGATCAGCTGCCTCTCCCTGCAAGAAACCAGGTCCCTTAGATAGTGGTCACCACAGAGCATAAGAAATTGATAGGAAATAGAATAAAAGAATACACAGAGATTAAGGTATAGTTTTATAGTGTTATATAAAGAGATCAGATAAAGTAGGGGTACGCAGGAGTCTGGACCACATCTCCGTAAGTAGTCCAGCCTTATTGTTAGATTCACATAAGATTTATAATCACAGGTATCAACCACCAGTTACCATAGTAACACATTTACATAGCAGATAATTTTGATTGCTATGAGTAACAGGTAGTGGGTCAGGGTCAAAAGTCCTTTCAAAGGGCTTCTAACAAATTCTAATCTATCTAAGTGAACAAACAGCTACAAAGTCTTTCAAGGACTAACTTCTAAGTTCCAAAAGATAGTTATCAATTAACAGAAGAATAACAAAGAGATATAGAGGCTCTATATTTCTTTGATCTAGTTATTGTGGACTTAAGGCAGACAGTCAGGAGAGAGCAGGAAGCCCATCCCTACAAAACAAATTGTTCATAACCACAGGGGTGCATCTCTTCTTAGGGCACTCATTGTCTCCAGCTCCCATCCTGTCAGCCAGATATTTACCTGTCTTGTCTTTCAAGAACAGGAAGATCTCACAGAAGAGATAACCAGGAAGCCCTCCTGGAATACATGCCTACTAGAGCTTTGAGAGCCCTCCCAAGGCGAGGCAGCCCTTGATAGGTGAACTAATGAGTTCACATATTCCTTCAGGGCAAAACCCTGCAAACTCCTGCTTCTGTCTTTAATATAGCAATATTGGGCAATGGAATAAAATAATGATCTTATGAGCCACATCTCATTAGTTCCTCACTCATCTTTCCCCAACAAAAATCTTCCCTGACACAGTATTCCAAGAAGCTACTACCAATCTAAAAGACTTGAAGCTTTAGATGAAAGTCTTTGTCATGTATGATGTTGAAATTATTATTTCTATTTTACTGTTGGTGAAACTGAGACTTAAAGATGTTAAATAACTTAAGTAATTTACAAGTGGAGAAACAAGGCTTTGAAATGAGAAAGTCTAAACCACCACTCTATGGTTAGCTGGTTACCAAAATAGAAGAAGGAGAAAGAGAAGGACTAGAGGGGCAGTATGAAGAAGGAGGGGAAAGGGAAGAGGTGAAATTATTAAAAGTAGACAAAACTGGAGCACCAACCTTTACACTTTTTATTTTATTATGTTCAGTGTTTCCTCAAACCTCAAAAATTATCCATATACCAAAGTGCAGGGATGACTGACTACAAAAAGGTCAGCAAGACCATGAACATAGGCATATGGTAAACATGGCAGATAAATCCACATGCTAGACATGGATGCCCTTAAATCATTAAAATCAATAACTTTCTATGGATCCTAGCTTAATAAGCACATTTCTAAATGTAATTGTTTCTTCTCTATACTTATATCTAGGAAGAGTAAAAAATTATAACTCTCTTACTAAACATCTAAATTTTATATTATAATTATCAGTCTTATTTTTTTTAATTATTTTTTGAGACAGTGCCTTGCTCTGTTTCCCTAGCTAGAGTGTAGTAGCTTCATCATAGCTCAATGCAGCCTCTAATGATCCTCCTGCCTCAGCCTCCTGAGTAGCAGGGACTACAGGTGTGTGCTACCATGCCCTGCTAATTTTCTTTTTATTTTTTTGTAGAGAATGGTCTCAACATGTTGCTTAAGCTGGTCTTAAACTCCTAGCCTCAGGTGATCCTCTCGCCTCAGCCTCCCAAAGTGCTATAGGTGTGAGCCATAGCACCCAGCATTATTTAAATTTATTTTTTTAATTTCAGAATATTACAGAGATACAAACGCTTTAATTACATATATTGCCTTTGCACCACCCGAGTCAGAGCTACAAGCATGCCCATCCCCCAGTGCGCACTACACTCATCAGGTATGAATTTATCCATCGCTTCTACCTACCTGACACTTGATGACAATTACTTCCACATGTGCACATAAGTATTGCTCAATTAGTACCAATTTAATGGTGAGTACATGTGGAGCTCGTTTTTCCACTCTTGTGATATTTCACTTAGAAGAATGGGCTCTAAATCCATCCAGAATGGGGAAAAATATTTGTATGGTAAAGGAAATTTCTTGTTAAAAGGTATCACTTATTTTTTGGAATAATATATTTATCTTCAAAGCACTATTTCCAAGTTATAATGCTATCATGTGTGTTTATGTGATTTTGTCCATTAAATTGAAATAAAAACTAATTTAATTTTAACTGAATATTTTATCTTTAATTCTAGACTTGCTGTTAAATATATGTTGATAAAATATACTTATCACTTGAGATAAAGCAATCACCAACGTGATATTTTTTCTTAATAAGGTTTTTGTATCCATGAGTGTAAATTATTCATGCAAATAGCTGATTTCTCTGGGAAAATGTGTTCATCAACTTAAGATATTTATTCTTCCCTACAAAAATATTCATTGTGGACACTGGTAAACTAAGAAAAATAAAATAGTTGAATTTTTCCATATATGCATGCCACAAGGTCAGTTTTACCTACCAATTTCAGAGTAAGATGTAGACAGAAATTTAATTTAATTTAATATTGCTTAGTCCAGACAAAATTTATAAAACAACTTATAAACTGCTGTTCCCTTAAGGCAATTGAGAACCTAATCTTGGAGAGTGAAAACAAATCTCTGTTTAATTTATTATGAAATCCATACACTTGTTAGAAAGGTGCAGACCAGACCAATTTTTATGAGTGTTTATTTGGAGAATGCACCTAAAAATTGACCAAATTGGTGGAAATATATTAACATTGACCAACTGAGTTTTGTCAATTCAATATTATCAAAAGTTGACTGTAGATTCATCTAATCTGCAAAACTGCTACAAAAAGCAATGTTATCCATTGCCGTGTTTATGAAAGCATCCAAAAATTACGTGGGTAAGATGGTGAGGTACTCTATTCTGTTCTGATTTTCAGAGTAATGGGAATTGCTATTTTAGTGCAGAAGGAAACCACTGTGCCTTTTGGCATTTGACTGAACTTTAAATACTAAATCTATCCTGGCATTGCTGAGCCTGTATTCTCTGTATCTCTATTCTCAAAGCCATGTCTACGTTGGAACAGTGAAAAAGTAAAATCTGTGATTAAGAAAATTGGAAGGTCTATTACTGCCATCCTCTGTCACACTACTAAGTTAAACTCACACTCCTGAATTGTTAATTTACCTATCAATCAGAGCTTGTCCTAAAGTTTGCAATATTTATGAAAAGTTCTGCTAAGCAGATTGATTATTTTAAAAGAATTACCAAGGTAAGTGTTTAAATTACTTCACAAATGAAGCTATTTTCCAATTTTCAAAACAATATACTATTGGATGCAAGGTATAAATTACTAGTAATTAATCAACTGGTCTCAAATATTTATTTCTTCTTGTTTGTAAGACTGATGTTCACACATAGATAAAAAGAGAATTACCACCAGGAAATATGGCAATACTGACATTTCTATATAAACATTGTTATCAAAGCCAAATTTTTCATAAAATAATTGCATCAGTTTAAAACATGTCCATGATGACTAATAAATGATTATTACTGATGATAGCATTCAATGCTCAAAACATGTAGCTATATCAATGCATTTTTCTCTGCTTATGCCATTTGGATTAATAGAATATGTCTGAAAGGACTATGGTAATATGTAGCAAAAAAAGCAAAGATTTTCATTTCCTTGCTGTAGTAATTCTGTTTTTAGAAATTTCTCCTAGGGAAATAATTCAACAAAAGCAAGAAAATATATTCCCAGAAAATATTCAGTGCAGCATTATCTATAATAGAATAAATATTCACCAATAGGGAAAGGTTTGCTAAATCATGGCACATTAACACACTGGGATATTACATAGCTATGAAAAATGATTATTATGAACACTAAGAGGAGACAACTATTTGTAATACAATTTCAAGTAGCAAAAAAGAAACCATAGATTGTGATTTATACTTGACATAAACTGTGTAAAACAAGCTATTTGCAAATAGCAACAGGAAAGTAATAAGCAAAAATGAAAAACACCTGCTACATTAGAATAGAAAGTCATAGGTAATTGCTTTTCATTTTTTTCTTTGTATTTTGTTTGGTAGCGCTGTCGGGTGAATATGGTTAACAATTTAGTGTATATTTTCAAAAAGGTACAAAAGAGGATTTTGAATGTTCTTAACACAAGGAAATAATAAATATTCAAAGCAATGAATGATAACTACCCTGATTTGATCATTACACATTGTATACATGTATCAAAATATCATTCTGTATCTCAATAAATATGTACAATTATTACTTGTCAACTAAAAACAAAAGGAAAAGATGGTGAATATGACAATAAAAACATCAATAATAAATGCTGTGTGAAAAGCCACAACACAGTCAGAAAAGCTGAAACGCTCAAAGATTTTTTTTAAAATAGACTTTATTGTTACATTCACACCAAAATGGAGCAGTAAGTACAGAGAATTTCCATACCCTCTGTCCCCACAGACACATAGCCTCCCCTTGCTATCAACATCTCTTCCCGAGTGTTAAATTTGTTAATACAATTGATGAACCTATGAGGCCACATCATTATTATCCAAAGTTCATAGTTTACATTAGGGATCACTCTTGGTGCTGTGCATTCTATGAGTTTTGACAAATGTATAATGATATGTTCCCACCATTATCATATTATACAAAATAGTTTCATGAACCCTAAATCCTGTGAGCTCTGCCTATTTATTCCTCCTTCTCTCCCTCCCCCATAAGTCTTTGCAAGCACTAACTTTTTTTAACTGTTATTTTTATTTTTAATTATCATAAGTACACAATAGTTGTATATCATTATAGTGTACATGTGATGTTTTGATACAGGTATACAATGTGAATTAATCACCTCAGGCATTTATCATTTATTTGTGTTAGGAATATTTTGATTCTACTCCTCTAGCTATTTTAAAGTATACCCTAAGTTATTGTTGATTACAGTCACTTTTTTGTGCTACCAACTATTTTTTTAACCTTTGCTAGTTTACTGTAAAGCATAAAACTCAGGAACAGCCAAATGGAAGAGAGGCACAAGACCATCAAACAAAACCCACTTACCTTTTTGCTGTTTTTTTCTTACTGTTTTTTTATTGAGTTTTAAGAGTTCACTGTGTATTTTAGACAACAGTCCTTTACTTTTAAAAATTTTGAGACTGACAGAAGCATGTGTCTTTGCTAAAATGACAATGTAGATTAACCTCTCAAAGAATATATCCGCCATGATTATCTAGCAAAGTGACTACATGCAGAAAAGGGGCTCTAAGAAGACGTGGTAACATTACCAGCTCTACCCTAACTTAGTTGATAAATTTTCATAATACACTTTATATCTGAATTAATGCCACAGATATATGAGTTCAATAATTGGTGATAACAAGCACTCAAACCCACAAATTTCATACAAGTTACAGTTTACTAAGAAAACTATGAGATTCAACTGTTAGCAAATGATTTGTGAGCACTGCTTTCCCTGTCTCTCAGTTTTTACACATGACATGTTGTGATGGTGGCTGTGGGTACACATCTGTCAAGGATGAAAATCTGACAGATCTTGGAAATCCTGCATGGGGGTTTAAAATTTCTTATATTTCTAGCCACATATATCAGGACTTTCAACACAATTATCTCACATAGTTGAAAAAAATCTCTGGTGTTTCACATTGAGTTTCTACTATCAAGTTTTTAAATGTAATTTCTTAAGAAACCAAAAATACTATATTACTACACCATTATATAATAATGAATAATGAATGCTAAATAGTAAAAAATGATCATATATGTATATAGCTGTTTTGCAATCCTGCAATGAGGACCAATTGGAAGGCAAGTCAATCATAAATATCTTATTTCATAGGACTAAGAAGGATTGATAATAGCAGGCTGGGGAGAACCTAATACACCACTTTAAAAGTTTTATAATTTATAAATAAGGAGTTTGGATGAAACCATACCTCTTAGCATTAATATTCAATCAAAACCTTATTTAAAATTCATTCAAGGAAATTCACTGAGGCCTATTCACTATGTTAACTACTGTGCTAACTTCCATATATAGATAACAGATCAAATAACTACTACATTGTGCACTGTAACTATCACAAAAAATGTAAAACAAAAATAAAGAAAAGACAGATTCAGAACACACAGCAGAAGTAAACAGTAGAATCTAATACACAGCAAACTGAAAAAAAACCTTCCAACTCCAAATTCCATACTAAACAAAAATATTACTCATAAACAAATATTAGAAAGAAGGTAAAACACTTTCAGAAAAACAGTGTCATGATAATTTGTCATAAGTTGACTCTACCAAGTAAAAATCTAAACTTACTAAATGGAGATCTTCAGGAAGAAGCCAAAGGATTCCACGGGGATTAATTACTTGAAATTTGCTAAGACAGTAGGTCTTAAATATCCTCATCTCCCTCTCCCTTTCTTTCTCTCTCTCTCTCTCTCTCTCTCTCTCTCTCTCTCTCTCGCACACACACACACACACACATGGACACACAGGGTAACTATGTGTGGTGACAGAAATGTTGATTAATTTAATTGTATTATTACACAAATTATATGTATAGCAAATAATCACACTGGATGCCTCAAATTTTTAAGCAGGAGTGAAAATTTTGATTTGGTCTTTTAGAAAACGTTTAAAGATAGTGAAGATTTTATTATTTCTATCCCAATAGCATTTTTTCAACACTTTTTATATGCTAGGTATTTCACTACTAAAACATGAGCATTCCCTAGTAGAAAACAAAAAGAGCAAATTAAAGTAAGACCATGTTCAAAAAAAAGTGCAGGAAGATATGATGAGCCATGAAAATGAATATATATTGGCAAATTTAAAGGACCATTACTTATATAAAGCAATAATAATTTTATGTTTAAAAATATGGAGAGAGATTTTAAATGTTCAACAATGTTGTCATATAAATCAGGAGGGGGGAATCAATTAAGTTAAAATCTAAGTTACTTGTATAAGCAAATAGTAAAAGTACTAAATAATATTAAACTTTGATAAGTCAAGGATACAGGTTAGTGTGTAATCCCTAAACAAACAGAAATACTATGTTTTTCTAAAATATAAAAAGGGAACTGTTAATATAAAATATAACCAATCTCAAAATTGTCAAGGAATGAAAGAAACAGGAACAGAGATACACGGAAGAAACAGAAAGTATCTATACATAATAGTAGATTTAAAATCAAATATATCAACAACTGAATTAGAATTAAATACAATGTGTTCTATTTAAAAGATGAAATTTGTCATACTGAGTTAAAGAAAGAACACTTAAATGTTATATTAAGGAGAGATGTATTTACCACCAAGGAAACAGAAAGGTTAAAACCAAAAGGACAGAAAAAGAAAGCTTGCAAATGATAATTGAAAAGAAGCAAATTTAGCCACACAAATGTCCATCAAAATACATTTTAAGGCAAAAGGCATTACTAGAGATAAAAAGGGTGGGTCATAATTAATGAGAAAAGTTGTATTTATTAGGAATATAGAATTCTAAATTTGTCCTCAAAGTAGATCAAGAAAAACTTGCTAGAAAAGGAGAAATAAATAAATCCCAACAACAATGATAGGTTATAATATATGCATTTGCAGAACCAATAATACATGAGCAGGACAAAAAATGCTAACAATAGTAAAGATTTTGACCAACACAATTACCAAAATTCATCTTATTGAACATGTTCCTTTTTTCAATCACACAGAAAACTTTTAATTTAAGGATTTTAACTTCAGGACTATTCTTAATTTAAGAAAACACTTAAAAGTTGATCATTTTTAGGTGTTAAAACAGGACTTTTTGATGTAGGCATTTAAGGCTATGAACTTTCCCCTTAGGACTGCTTTTGTTATATCCCATAGATTTTGAAAGCTTGTGTCTCCTCTGTCATTCAGTTCAAGGAATCTTGATTTCCATGTTAGTTTTAGCATTGACCTAAGGATCGTTCAGCAACAGGTTGTTTAATTTCCATGACTCTGTGTAGATTGGAGTGTTTCTCTTGGAATTGATTTCTAGTTGTAGTCCACTGATTATACTGTGGTCTGAGAAGATTCATGGTGTGATTCTGATTTTTTTTTAATTTACTGAGATTTGTTTTGTGGCATAAGATATGATAAAGGTCCTAGAGATAGAGCAGAAAAGCCACTGTTTTGGTGATGGTTACAATCTAATAGAGGAGACAGATGTTAAAGAAATAAATGACATAATTTCAGGTAACAATTAATGAAGTAAGAAAAGACTGGTTAAGTGGATAGACACTGCCAGATAAGGGATGTAGAGCAATCAGACAAGACTTCACTAAGGGGAACTCTACAGGGAGCATTGCAGGCAGAAGGTAAAGAAGTGCAAAGGGATTGAGGAGAGAGCATCCTGCGAAGCTGAGGGGTGTAGCTAAAGCAGATGGAGCCAGGAGAGAATTTAGGAAAGAGGCCAGAGAGTTCGCTATTGTCAGATGATATAAGACTTCAGATTTTATATTAAGGTAATGGAAAGTCATTGACCAGGTTATTGGCTGTCCACAGAATAGAAAGAAGTGTTAGGATTCTGGATATATTTTCAAGGTAGAGCTAACAGGATTCAAAAATTAAAGATTGCACACAATGTGTGAGGGGAAAAGATGAATAAAGTAACAAGACATGCACATGAAATGTTTGGGGGAGTAAAAGGGTATGACGGTTAATTTTATGTATGAACTTAGCTCTACTATAGGGACCAGTTGTTTGATAAATATCAGTTTAGATGTTCCATGAAGATAGTTTTTAGATGTGATTCCTGTTTAAATCCATAGACTTTGAGTCTTGAAGGTTATCCTCCTTAATGTGGATGGGCCTCACCCAAATAGTTGCAGGCAAAGACTGAAATTTCCCAAAGAAAGTGGAATTCTGCCTCCACAGTACAACATAGAAATTCTGCCTCAATTTTCAGCCCTTGGACTCAAAACTGCAGGATCAATTCTCACTTGAATCTCCAGACTGCTGGCTTGCACTATGGATTTCAGGTTTGCCAGCCACACAATCATTAGGCCAATTCCTTAAAATCTTTCTCTCTTTGTTCGTCTGTCTGTCTGTCTGTCTGTCTCTCTCTCTCTCTCTCTCTATATATATATGTATGCATATATATGTGTATGTATGTATTTCTCTATATATACCTATACGTATACATACACAAATACATATACACACACGCCTGTAGTCCCTGCTACTTGGGAGGCTGGGGCAAGAGGATCATTTGACCAAGCTTAAAATGTATATTACAATTATAAAATTCAACATTATTAATGGGAAGGAATAAATTTAGAAAAGTAAAACTAAATCTGAAGAGGATAGATTACCTTGATAACAGAAACTAGAAAAACCTAGAGTAAATATTATACTTAATAGTAATAAGATGGAAACTTTACTTTAAAATTGGAGATAAAAATGTTGTCTATTACCAATTCTATACAATATTGTTCTATAGGTGCTAGCCAGTTGAAGGAGATAAAAAAAGAAATAAAATTTATAAAACCAGGAAAAGAATAGGCAAAACTGTTATCTCAGATGATAGGATTACGTAAAAAGAAAATCTAAAAGAATCTATTAATAAATATTCAAATTAATAAGATCATGTAGCAAATTTGTTGGATCAACTCAATATTAAAAAATCAATTGCATTTCTACATATCAGCATCAAACAGAAGATAACAATTATAAATATGGTTTATTTATAATAGAATAAAATATACCAAATACTTGGGAAAATATCTAATAAAAAGGTACACTAGGTCTTTGGGGAAAATAACAAAACTTAATTTTAAGGCTTAAATAGAGATATATATATATAAATTTTGTATGAATTAGAAGATTCAGGCCCTGCACAGTGGCTCATGCCTGTAATCCCAGCACTCTGGGAGGCCACGGCAGGAGGATCACTTGAGCTAAGGAGTTCAAGACCAACCTGAGCAAGAGCAAGACCCCGTCCCAGCTACTGTGGAGACTGAGGCAGGAGGATTCCTTGAGCCCAGGAGTTTGAGGTTGCTGCAAGTTAGGCTGATGCCATGGCACACTAGCCCAGGTGACAGATTCAATATTTTAAAGATATCCCTTCTCTCCAAATTGGTCTAGAATTGGTCTAGAATTAAGGCATGTCCAACTGATACACGAATTGGAGTTGGTAAAACTAGACAAGGTGATTCTAATTCTACATAGAAATGTAAAGAGCCAAGAATGGCCAAGACTATTTATTCAATAATGTTAGGACCCCTAGGATCCTTTTTTTTTTTTCTTATTTCTGTGAATCCTTCTGTCCCTCAAGTTCACTTTTACTTCCAGCAGCCAGCACCTACAAATTCTTTATTTCGAAGACTACCCTTGTCCCAGAGCTCAGAGAGGAGAGTAAGGCCACCATTAAGCAATGTCCCAGGTGGCAGGACATGAAAGTCCAGCTTCCTTGCCAGTACAGACTTACCATTAGACAATTACGCATTGCACTTAGGGCCCACAATACTTTTCAGGGCCACACAAAGGCTTTAATTTTAATTTGTCTTAAAATCAGTGAAAACATATTAATTTAAAAATAATGAATATATAATAGTAAATCCAGTTTGAACTGTATTCACCTTTCTACCAATGTAGTCATAAAATATACATTTAAAAAATTTTTAATAGTGTAAGGGGCCTGAAAGGTGGTCTTCCTAATAACCTATCTCACAGAGGAAAATAAGCTATCAAACAGAAAGTAAGAGAAATAAACTCACAACATAACTACCTTTTGTTTAATTAAAACACATGTGGCCTAACTTGGTATCTCTGAGTTCTTTCTCAGCCTTGAAAAAGTTCCTGAGTGGACAGCTGGAGTGCAAACTTCCCCTGCTTCCTCAAGAAGAGGCAGTACCAGATGCCTCCTGCTATCAAGAAGAAAGAAGAAACTAATTTCTGCTATCAATCTGCTACATGAGAAACAGAAAAAGCCAACACAGCAGCTTCACAGCCACTTTTGTTATCAGTCCCCGAAGCAGAGGGAAAAAAAGCCATTTCTACCCTTTAAGAGCACCAAGCAATTTTCCTCACCACCCAATATTTCTTTCCTCCCTCTGTGTGTCATGGGTACTCTCTTTCTTTCTCTCTCTGTCTCTTTTCTTTCTCAGGAAAATAAATAAACTTTTACTTTTGTATGTCCTTATCACTATCCTCTATGCAACAGTGCCTGATGTTGCTTCTCTCCTTCCCTGTCCTGTTTCTCTCATTCATTGACCAGTTTTCCAGTGTGTTTCTGCCAAACCCTAACTAGAACAACACTCTTTAAGAAGAACCAGACAAAAGGACTTTCTGTAATAATAAAGATAAGTATAAACCAGTAGACCAAGAGAAAAGAAACGAGTCCAAAGACAGACTAATGCATACATAGATATGATTTTTTAAAAAGGAAGCACTCAGATCAGTGAAAAAGCAATGTCTTTCAGCCTATATGAATTGGAATATTAAATGCCCATATTTGGCAAAAAGACTAAAAATCATATTAAAAAATCAAAGGTCCAAGATTTTACTTGCAAAGAACAATGTGAGGAATTCGTGGTCTCAGATATCAAGACTTACTATTATTATGGTACAGTGAGTAAAGACACTACTTTATAGGATCAAGAATAAACAGGCCTACAGAAGATCCCAGAAACACATCCACGCATGCATGAAAACATAATGTCTCATATAGTTGGCGTTGCAAATCTTAAGTAAAAAGATGCAATATTTAGTATGATGTTAACTAGATGTAATTAACATGACGAAAAATGAAATAAAATTACACTTCATGCCAAATACAAAGGCAAACTGCTTTAAACCTCATGACAAAAGCATAGGAGAAGTTTTTATGGCTTTTGGATAGGAAAGGATTTGTTATAAAAACTTAGTAAGTACAAACAGTTAATACATATAATAAAATTTAACTACAATAATAAATTTAAAACTTACTATGGGCAGCCGGGCCACAGGCGAGCAGCGGGAGGGAGAGAGGCGGCAGCGCGCGGCTCAGCCCCGGCGGGGCGGGCGCAGCTTGTAGACCCAGAGGCTGTCGGGCCAAAGGAGGCCCCTGCCCGTCCTTCATTGAATCCTTCATCCCGACCCTCATCGTCAGGTACGCGACTCTGGCAGTGATTCTCTCCTCAGCCTCCATCTGTGAGGGGCGCTGGCTCCGCCTCTTCGGGCTGCGCGCCACTGCACCACCACCAATCAGAGGGAGCCGCGCTGCCTCAGAGGCCTGGGTCAGGCCCACGTGACCGGCCCGCAGCGCCGGCGCCTTGGCTGTGGCGGCCGCCATTTTCGGCCTGAAGCACCTCATGGTGTCCTCGGTATGTGAGGACGTCCACTTACATAAGGCGCAGGTGGGCCACGGGCTGCGTCCTCCTCTGGTCTCTTTCACCCTCTCCTGCGGGGGCTCCTGAGTTTTATGATCCTCCTCAGGAACCAGGTCACACTCATCGGCTTCACCCTGATGCTCTGGTGCGAATTCACTGCCTCGTTTGTCTTCTTTCTGAATGCCATCAGTGGCCTTCACGTGGACAGCATCACCAAGCCATGGGAACAACCAGGGAAATTTTAGGACACCCCCCGCCTCCCAGGCACATCAGGTTCTACAAGAAAGTGTGACCAACATGTGGCCTCTGGTGGGCTAAGGTGAGACAATGACCTTGAAATTGCTGCCTCTTAACCTTTGGGGTGGTCAGCCGGAAATGGCCCACGGGCCTCTGCAGCCGGTCTGCAGGGCTGGAGGCCAGGAGGGTGCCTCAGTGCCACCAGCTGCACAAGCTTAACCAAATTATTAGGATGATGATTATAAAGAAGAAAAACATTTTTAAATGTTTTTGAGTTTTCTTCCCCGGACTGGAATAGATTTGGAAGCAGCTTGAGTAACTGGTGCCTGGGCTAGCTACAAAGCCAAGCACAGTTCACACCTGCTTTATTGACGCTGTGCTGGAATATGGGCTGTGGGATCCGTGGGGCTTCCAGGCTTGCTAAGAATGCGTCATTCTTGAAGCTAAGGGTCCAATCAGCACCTAGGAATTTCTTACACCAGTTCAAAGGGCTTTCATGCATATGTCCCTGGCTTTAACTTTGGCCATGTCAAGAAGGCAGAGTTCAAGATTCCCTCAGAATGTTTTGCACGTAGTGGTTTTCAGATTATTGACTTGGTTTGACCCCTGCCCTTTGTGGGAACCTCTCAAACCCTAGATAAGCTGCTAGCAGCTGCCTCTCCCCTCTGGGGACTCTGCCTGTCAGAATCCTGCCTTAAGGTGGGTTTCCTTTCTCCTTCTAGAAGAGTTCTTGAGCAAGCCCTCCCAGGAGCCCACCTGACTTATAAATACACAGTCCACCCCAAGGAAAAAGAAAGAAATAAATAGATAAAATTAAATAAAACTTACTATTTATAAAATAACACAATAGATGCAGTTTTAAAAAGACAAGCCCAAAGTAGGAGGCAATAATTGCAACCATTATTACTAATAGAAGAACAATGGTCAATATGTATATGAGGATCTTAGAAGCTATAATTTTGTTCATCTCTCCTATTCTTTTTTATGGCCAATATTTTAGTTCTATGTCTTTTTGTGATCACATGTATTAGCTATTATTATTGTTTTATAAGATAATTTTGGTTAGATTTTGTTTACCCATATAAAGAATGAAATCAAAAGAAAAAAAATTACTTGAAAAAGAGAAGGTGGGATCAAGGATATAAAAAATATGTATTTTATAAATAAACAACCAATAAATATATGAAAAGGTGTTTTATTACTGCTAAATATGAAAATATAAATTTAAAACATGGTAACGTATCATTACACTAAAAATTTCTGCTTTTTCACTAAATATCACATACATATTTTCAATACTATTTCTTCTGAACATTATTTTAAAGTTATTTAGTTTCCTTAATATTGGATGTTTAAAGTTTCTAAAAATTGTAGTCTCTAGAAATGTTGCAGTGACCATCTTGGACAAAAATCTTCATTTTCTACACTTCAGATGGTGCCCTTAAGATAGTTTATGATAAGACACGCAGATTCTCTTCTAAGACTCTTGATTTAAATGGGCGATTTGTTGTCCTGAAAGCTTGTACTAACATAAAATATCATTAGATATATATGTGAATACATATATACATGTAAGTATGTGTATGTATGATTTTAAATCAGTTCAATACATTTGTAATATTTATTTTTTGAAATGAGATTTGAAGACACAAAGTAATTTGGTATATGTGAATGAGAATTTCAGAAATCACTGCTGATACCACCCTATAGGAAAAAATGCTTCCAACTTTCTGCTAGTATAATCACTGAAGCAAATAAAATTTGCCCAAAAGGATAAACAAAAAGCATCATCACAGCTAATAGAAGAGACAAATGCTAGATAAAAAGATGAATGGATAGAATTGAAGACTAATGTTTGTAAGGTTCTAAGAAACAGATGACTAGAAAACAAGATTCTAGTTTTTCAGGGTTATCAGAGCGAAAGGACTTATAAATGATCAATTTTCTCTTTTGTGAAGTTAGAAACAAAGGATTACTTCAACTGACAGCCAAAGAAAAGAAAGGTTGCTAAAAAGGAGAATAGATTCATAATAGGAAATGACTTCCAAAAATATAGCAATTTTTTAAGGAAATTTTAAGACTTCAAGAAAAGTAAATAAAGGAATAATTAATCAAGAGAATAAAGAGTCCAAGCCAGCAGAGGTTATGGCAGCTCGTAAAGCAAGGCATCCTTTCTTCATTTAATTTATTAAATATTTTGATTACCTAATAGATGAGCACTAAATTAGGTCTTAAATAAAGAGCAAATAATACATTAGACATTGTCCCTATACTATGGAGAGGGAGAGTCTATTTGGGGAGTAAACAAAGACAATTATAACATTACATGATACCTCTTTATAAATTATTAAAATGTACATATTCAAACAAACAGATGACCTTTTTTAAACTTTAAATTCACAAAGTGGATAGTGTTGACTTTAATTTTATGATAATAGCCAGTCTTATCCACTGTTGGTGACATTGTAAATTGATGCCACCTTTCTGAAGGGAAATTTGACCCTGTCAAGGAAGTAAAGTGTCTGAGATTTTACCTTCCTTGCAAACTAATAATTTAGCCTACAACATTTTCATGAAGGTTGGCAGAAAATATGAGATTCCTATAGCCACAATATCATTCCTTTCTTGTGCCAGCTCTCCAAGCCCGAATTTTCACAGAGTGAAGCACAGAAAGTCACGTGACACATAGATATGCCATGGATTGTAATACAAGATAGGAAACTCGGACCTAATTATTCTATGCTTAACAGTAATTGTTCCTGCCCATTGCTCTGAAGGGAGACATTATCTCTATCTTCTAAGATTGTTCACTATACAATTATCTGTAAAAAATTATTTGTAATAAAAGCAATAAGTGACTGCTTATAAGATATAGATAACTGGGAGAGACCCATGGAGAACTGTCTCCCAACAGATCTTAGGTATAAGAAGTCTTAAAAATGTCTGATATTACACAAAGAATGGGATTATTAAATCAGACTCAAATGAATCAAATATCTCAATATGGAAATAACAATTTCAAGCATACAAATAACTTCAAGGAACAGAGAGAAGTTTGAGACGACCAACACAGTTCCCCAGGTCCTCTCTTGTCACACTTTGTTTCTAAAAATAGAGTACAGTCACATTACTTGCAAAAAAGAGAACCGTTTCCATCATGAAACATCTCAATTTCATACTCCAATATTTTCATAGCATAGATGACATATGCTAGGGATCTAGTCCCCATAAATACAAGTTTGTATCCCACAAGCAATTCTAGACAGACTGGATATACCCTGCTAAAAGCATTCCATAATAAAGACTGCCCTACTAGCAAATACCATCAATGGATTTGCCAGCAGGTATGTTATTAGCATATTTACTAGGAGGCAGGTGAGGTAGGTGATTTTGTTTTTCTCAACTAATAAGTTGAGAAATAACTAATAACATCTTGGCACTTCAGTTCCCTTATCCATGAAATAAGAAAAAAAAGCAGCTACCTCATATGCTTATTATGAGGAATAAATGGGTCAATAAATATGGAAGTAAAGCACTTAGAACAGGGTGGTGCATATTGTAAAATCCCATAATAGTTAATGGTATTGTGATAAAATGATAAAGTCCTTTTTAGAGAAATGTTTAAAAATTTTGATATATCCATATGATGATATATGTTTTTTGCTTTTGAAAAATATTTAATGCAGTAGGAAAATATTCATAGTATATGATGAAGTAAAACTAGCTTGACTCAAGATTGTATTCCCAGATGATACCTATTTTGCAAAATACACATGTACGTACATAAACACAGATAAAAAATACCAAAGGAAAAACCTTCAAATATTAATGTGTGTCATGAGTAAGAGGAGATCTTTCTTCTTTATATATTTTAATATTTCTCATATTTTGTATAATAAGAATTTTTAAAGGATTAGACCCTATAACACTTTTAGCATTAAAAAGTTAACACTGTTGAATAAGGTGAGTTTTTTAAATTACTTTATAAATTCCATGTGTAATGTATGTGAACTTGATGAACTCAGGTTGATTCAACTTTCACTCAAAATCCTTTTTCTATTAAATACTTTTCTCAAATTGTAAAAAGCATCTATTTAAGATGAAAAATATTTGTATTATAATGGTGCTTCCACTTTTTAAATGTTTGTCCCCCAAAACCAATACCTTATTTACCCCCTCTACTTATAACGCTTTCAATGTCAGACCCAAATTAATATTTCTTACATATTAAGAGTGTGTTTCTTCATTCATTTGCTAGAATATGTTTAGTTGTAGATTCTCTTTACCTTCCATTAGGAATCTCAGGTGCTATAATAGATAGAACTTTGAAGCTATAATTGTGTAAAAACCCAGAGACTACATATTAATTAATGTGTTAATTTTACAAAAACCAGCTTGATTATAAAGCCAGTCCATTAAATTCACAGACTGTATCAATTGATTATTTGACTTCATGTTTTCCTGATAAAAGTAAGTGAATTATTGATTTACTTGGAACTGAAGGACATGTTAGGAATGATCATTTAATCCAGCTAATACAGAATATAGAACAGTCCAGCCATCAGGCAATTAAATGCTGCATATCTAATTAGGCAGTATTTCCTTTCCTTTTCATTTTATAATGCATTTTCTTTGTGGATCTGTCTGCAGGATTTATGGAGGACAATCTTCTCAAATATAACAGGATCATTCTTTCATTCTTTGCTGGTAAGTAGCTGAGTAGCTAAACTTTTCCAAACATATTCTGTATACCCACCTTCCTCATTTTACAGATGTAGAAACTGAGATCCAGGGTAGCTTGGTGTTTGCTTCAGACAAAATCATTACTTAGAGATAAAGCTGGATCAAGGACCAAGGTTTTGGCATCCAAGTCCATGTTATTCTTAGTAATCCAAACCAATTCTTCTTAAAGCACTGTCAAAAGATCTATTTGAATCAATTACAATAGATATGCACACAGGGCTTTTTTTCTGAGAAAGTCATCTGGAATGATACAGGCAGGTGAGACTATAAGCAAATAGGCTGGTTTAATGGGCAATCTAAAGCAGAAGCTTATCTATGAAGTGAGTCAATGTGGTGGTGTGTGACCAGTGATGGGAGATATTGCAGATCCAACAGCCCAAACGAACTAGAATTTCATCCATGGCACACTGTTTGCTAAATCTGCAAGAAACAATATAAATTCCATGTCTAGATAAATGGTGAAAAAGAGGTGGTTGCCTTGACCACCTTGATTTCAGGCCTAGTTGACTTTGTAGATGTAGGGTCACCAGTGATACCTAAACTGTAAGACAGGGAAAAACAGATGATGTCTATGCACCACTAATAAGAAAGAAAAATAATTTGTTGACCAAATATATACTTTGTATTTAAGGATTTTTTTCATGGATTCTATTGAAGTGTTAGAAATGCTCAAATATATGCATATAACTTTTCTGTAGTTCATCAATAATACTGATCACTAGGACTTTTTGAGATTTTGATAGGCTAGTCACATAGCCAGAATAGCAAAATGTATAATATGGTATTGCCTATGGTCGTTCTTTATACAGAGAAAAAAATTGAAAATATAGCCAGCTGCCAGATGGAAGATATGTTTGCAGAGCTCAGAAAACTGCTGTAGAGCAAACACTGCTGAACAATAGCAACTGGGGCCTGCCTTGGCACTTGTTATCTATTTGCAGTCATTCATAAAATTTTAATGTTTGGACATTAAATAGAGCACAGAAGTGCTATTGCTATGGTCTGCTAAGTGTTAGTACTGGATGAAGACCTATTGTTAGAGCTATGAAAAAACACAACAGCACAAGCAGCTATAATGATTTAAGAGAATATGATTGCTGCTGTTCTTTCATCTGAGAGGACGGAGCTAACTGATAAATAAATATACAACTGATTTCATACAACTTATTTATGATCTACATAGAGTCATATAACAGCATCATGCTATCATGTTCTGTAGTGATATATGCTATCATTGGCTAGGCTTATGAAAGTAGTTGTAGAAATTATCTTTCCTCAGAGCATCAGTATGTAATAATATATGACCCTCGTTTGAGCTTAATTTGCCTAATTACCATGGATCACTCTATGTTACCAAAGATTATCTCTGAAGTTAATTTATGCGGATGCTTTGTGTGATATGAGAGATATAAAAAGAATATCTCCAAAATAAGATATGTAGAAGAAGAACACAGAACTTGGAATCAGACAAAAGAAAGGTATTTACCTCTCCACATCTCATTATTTTTTTCATCTATGAAAATTGATAATACCTAGTTCACATAGCTGTTAAGATAATTTGATGAAATGCCATGAATGAATGTTCTGATCATAATCTGGTTTATAACAAAGTAACAACCATTATAAAAAATATTTGATTGTTGCTACCAGATACCTTAAGTCCTGGCACCACAAACTGTAAGGAGGAACTAGTAGTTTCTCTAGCAGCATAACTTGGGAGGGAAGCTGACCACTCTTTATCACTTTCCACCCTCTACCTTAGATCCTCCACGGCTCTCAATAGTAGTGATGGCTTATTTAATCCAATTCCAGGGATGATCTATGCACACCTGCAGGCTAAACCCCAACTAATATAGGAACTAGCCAAAAATGTATTAATAGTTCTCTTCCTAGCAAGTAGAATTTGGAAATAGTTCACAGTTGTCATGCATGATGAATGAGTTTCTACAGGTATTCAAAACCCTAGGTTCCTGTGAGAACATCCTACTAAAACTTCTTGACCCACGCTAATGCTGTACAGTGTCTCTGTTAGACTGACTATATACTAAACTCCCTTTGATAGGCTGGGAATACTGAGTTTCTGGCCTCAGCTTCTGGTCATTACTCATACTACTCACCAATGTGCCCCCTCTATTGCTCTCAAATTTATAATGCCACACAAAATGTCTGACCCATTTAGAACAGAATTTTTTTGAAATAGATGTCACCCTAGCTTAGATTTGAATTTGACCAGTGTCCCTAGGGCTTACAATATAGATTTATACCACCATTCACTCCCTCTCCATCTTGTGATTGTACCCTCTGTCCTGGTTGCGCTCTCAACCCCACATAAACTGGTTCCAGTGCACAACCATCTGGTTATTGGTTTTCCATTCTTGGAAATGCTCCTAGTGTCAATAAGGCAGCCCAGGCCTACAGTTTAAGACACTCTTAGTTGCTTTATACAGGCTCATTTAGCATAAAATTCATGCAATGGGGGAAGTTAATTATGGTATCTGCTTATAATGATGTCATTAGACAAAGGTTGCTTACATTAACAAACTGGCTTTCTACTGAGATTAATCTCTTCAGTTCTATCATATGCTCTATATACCACAGATAAATTACTTTAAATTAAAAGAATCAGTTTTTTCCATAGGTAGTACAAGAATTCACCCTGGATTCTGCAAGAGGCAGTAGTGTACTCTATCATACAGTGGCTTGGAAAGAAAGAGCAAACCCATTCTGAGCCAATGAAGAATGAATATCTCACTGTCCTGTACAGAAGTAGCATACATATTTTACTGCATTATAGAAAGTTACAGAAAAGGCTAAACTCTTCTTTAGATAAACTTTAATTTTTAAGTTGTCTATGTATAAACATGTCATTTAGACTTCTTATTAAGTATGATTAGGTCGATTACACTTTAGAGTTTAAGATATCTGAAAATCTTATTTTAAGATGAATACTTGTGAAGATCTCTCCATTATAGGGAAAGGAAGAGAAGAACTGAAAATATTTTTCTGAATTTTCTAAAAAGAATCTCCTAAAAAGATAATGTATAGATCTCAGTAGTACGGACCTAAGCAGATAGACATTTGATAATATAATAATAAAACAAAAACTAAAAAAAACCCAAACAAACAAAAATAAAAAACACATGAGTTAGCTAAGAAAAGCCATAAAGAATCACCCTTAATTTCTGAATTGATAAATATTAATTATATCCCATTATGTGTCAGATTCTAGGAGTCCCAACCTGGTCAGGTCCCAAGCATTGCTTGACAGATTTTTGGGTGAGAGGAGCCATCTCTGCAAAGGAGAAACACTCAGTTGAATAAGGGATGAAGTGACTAGTCATATCCTTATATTCATCCCCTATATTGAATTATTCTCATTGTCTTCCTTCTCTTTGTCCATATTTGGAGTTAAAATCATGCTGATTAGGATCAACAAGGAGTCACAACCTATTCCCTTGATGAAAAGAATGAGGAAGAAAAATATCATTATATATTTTTCACTTTTTCCTTATACCTTTTTATTAGTTATATCCTATATTGTTTCCCTCTTGTTTTCTTGTCTTCTGTTATCTTCTCTACTTCGTCCTCCATCTACCTTCTACTTTTCTTGATTTTTTTTCTATCATCTTCATCAATACCTCTTCTTTTTTCTCTCTTTTCATTTATTTTCTTCTCCTGAGTAACTGCAAAAGTACATGTCAATCATTAACAAATAAACTTGGAGCAAGTATTTGAGATCTTCAAGGAACTCATAGATCACAATATAAAAAGTTCACCATCAGAAATATTTTAAAGCCCTTATCAGTAAACAGTGTAATTACAGATTCTGGTTATTAACCCTTTATGAGATGTATAGCTTGCAAATATTTTCGCCTATTCTGTAGGTTGTCTATTTGATCTGTTGATTATTTCCTTAGCTGTGCACTCAAGCAAATCAGCATGGAAAAAATAACCTCATTAAAAAGTGGGCAAAGGCTGGGCGCGGTGGCTCACGTCTGTAATCCTACCACTCTGGGAGGCTGAGGCGGGTGGATCGTTTGAGCTCAGGAGTTTGAGATCAGCCTGAGCAAGAGTGAGACCCCATTTCTACTAAAAATAGAAAGAAATTACTTGAACAGCTAAAAATATATAGAAAAAAATTAGCCGGGCATGGTGGCACATGCCTGTAGTCCCAGCTACTGAGGAGGCTGAGGCAGAAGGATTGCTTGAGCCCAGGAGTTGGAGGTTGCTGTGAGCCAAGCTGACGCCACGGCACTGTAGCCTGGGCAACAGAGTGAGACTCTGTCTCAAAAAAAAAAAAAAAAGTGGACAAAAGGCATGAACAAAAGCTTTTCAAAAAAAGATAGACAACTGGCTAATAAACATATGAAAAATGTTCAACATCACTAATTATTGGGGAAATGCAAATTTAAACCACAATGAGATATCACCTTATCCCAGTTAGAATGGCTTTTATTAAAAAGTCCAAAAACAATAGATGCTGGCATGGATGCAGAGAGAAAGGAACACTTATACACTGTTGGTGGGACTGCAAATTAG
>CAUYRT010012694.1:0-35323 GCA_963574885.1 Lepilemur ruficaudatus
CAGGGTGGAGGGGGTGGGGAGAGGTAGAGAGGTTGGTGTGGCACCAGGCAAGGGGTGATGGGGCCTGGCCCCAGGCAGTGCCTGGTGTGTGTGTGTGTGTGTGTGTGTGTGTGTGTGTGTATGAGAGAGAGAGAGAGCGCAAGCGTGTGTGAGGGGCAGTCTAGAGTGACCTCCAGGCCAGGCACGAAATAGCAGAGCTGCCTAGGCTGGGTCAGGTGGGTGGGAGGTGGGATGCCCTATCACCAGGAGGGGGGGCAATGGGCACATTGTGGGACTCTTGGTGACCAAACTGGAGTCAGGCTGCCACCCTTTCCTGGCCAGGGACTCAGGCTAGTGACTTCCATCTCTGTGCCTCGGTTTCCTTGTCTGGAAAAGGGGGTTAATAGCAGTGCCTTCTTCATGGCCATGGCACCCCATTTGGCTGTGGCATGGCTGCCTCCTGTGGAGTCTGGAGTCCAAACATGTGGCCCTGAGGCGAGGCCTGGGTCCTCCTTTCTGACTCCTGTGACAACCAGCGTTACCCGGCTCCCCTTGTTCAGACTGGTCTTGGTGAACCATTACTTTTAACCAGCTTAGTTTAAAAATTACCTAAAACCGCAGCCACCAGGATGTTTGGCAGCCTCTAGGTGAACCCTGTCCTCTTTGGGAACCACTCCTGAGCCTCATAAGCCCCAGGTGCTGGTCACTGTTCTTGCATGGAATGTGGGGGGGGGCCTCATGAGCTCCCCACCTCCCACCTTGACCTTGACTCTGGTCTGTGCTCACAGGAGCCAGAGAAGAAATGTGAGGCCTTGGCTCCGAGGCTTCCTATTGGCCTCGGAATCCAGTCCAGGCTGCTTCTCATAGCTCTGTGGCCCTGACCAGGCCCTGCTGGTCCCTGGCACCCCACCTCCTCCTGGTCCCCGGCTGCCGCCACCATCTCCCTCCTGATGCTCTGGCCCAGCTCATCTCTTCCCACCTTCTGGGCTTAGCGGTCACTGTGCTCCCTGCCTGGGACATCCTGGCCCGGTCTTCCTCCTCCGCTAGTTGACTCGCATCCCCACCCCAACCCAGTCACTCTCTGCTTTTGTTCCCCGGCAGCATGTGTCATGTGACGTCCTCCTGTCCTCTTGCTCTTGCAAGTGTTTTCTTGATGTTCTCTGCCCGCGCAGCAGGAGGTGAGCAGTGGGCGGGTGAGCAGAGCTTCGTCTGTATTTGCAGCCACTTCCCGTCACTCGCATCACCGCCTGGGCTCCGCCTCGTGTCAGATCAGCGGCGGCATGAGATTCTCATAGGAGCGCGAACCCCACTGTAAAGCACGCACATGAGGGATCTAGGTTGTGGCTTCTTATGAGATCTAATGCCTGATGATCCGAGGTGGAGCTGAGGCGGTGATGCCAGTGGCGGGAGCGGCTGCAAATGCAGATCATCATTAGCAGAGAGGTTTGACTGCGCGATAAACGTCATGTGCTTGAATCACCCCGAAACCCTGCCCCCATCCCCCTCCTCCATCTGTGGAAAAATTGTCTTCCGTGAAACTGGTCCCTGGTGCCAGGAAGGTCGGGGACTGTTGCCCTAAGAGCTGCCACTGTGTCCCTTCTCGCCTTGCAGGCAGGAATTGGGCAGGGTAGCACCTTCCCCAGCCAGCCTGGCCCTGGCAGGGCCCTTTCTATAGCCGCAACGGACTCTGGCCACAGCCTCATGCCTGGAAGAGGAAACCAAGCTGGCGTGGATCGGGCTGGGATGCCAGCCCAGGTTGTCACCTTCCCAATGGCAATGTGGCCTGGACTGGCAGATGTTCATGACTTGTCTCAGGTCAGAGAGAGTTGACGGCCACACACATGTGGGCAATGCCGTGTGCTGCGCCCCCTGCTTGATCGGCTGGAGGTTCTGAGAAACGGATCTGGTCTGATCGTGTGGGCCCCGTGGTCTCCCAGCTGTGCCTCACTTGTTCCTCCTGGGGACACCTGCCAGTGCCAGGATCGGGGAAGACAGATACTGTCTCCCTGCCATCAGTGGTTAGCCTGCTCATTCTGCTCTTTGCAGGAGTGGGAGCGAGGGAGGATGGGATGATCTGCTTCATTGTGGGGAAACTGAGGTGCTGGGCGTGGCTAGGGTGATGAGCCCCCTGCACGCTCTCTCCTCCGTCTCTTCTCATCACCTCCCTGGCTCCTGCTGTGGTACCAGATGGGCAGGAAGCAGGATTTCCCAGCAGAAGCCGGGCATTTCGAAATTCTTAGGAAATGCCAGCAGGCACGTGACTGGTCTGCCTTTAGGGCAGGGAGAGCCGTCTTCTGACCAAGTTGGTCTCTGTAAGCTCCTTTAGAACTGGAGGGCCACAGACTTGATGTGCCCCAGGTGCCCTGACCCCAAGAAAGAAGGTGGCAGTCTGTGCTTGTGACTTCCTTCTCTAAGGGCCCTGCGTGGAGGATCAGCTGTTTAGCACCATGGGGACCAGTTTGGGGGTTGGTGTCCTTCTAGGCTTGAGCACATAATGCTTTGTAATACACTGTCCCACGAATTTTTATCAAGCAGCTACTGTGTACCAGGTATGGGGAGAATGGTAGCTGAGCCCAAGTCCCTGCTCTCTGGCGGCTCTGGCTTCAGTAGAGGGAGACTGGCTTAGAGGGAGGGCGGAAACTCTCTCTAGAAAAAGCCGCAAGTGCAGACACCGAGCCCACAGTTGGGTTGCGGGTGGGAAGCCCTGTGGTGGGTGAGGGGGGCTGTCTTCCCCGTGTGGCAGCGCAGCTGCTGGATGAGGGCCCGGTTTATTCCTTCTTTCCTGCCATGCACTGGGCTGGGTCCATGGAGTCCCCAGGGCCTGATCACATGCTGGCTGAGAGCCTCCCAGAGGGGACCTGGGCTGACCCTCTTCCCAGGGAGCAGTGCAGGGTGGTGGTGGGGAGAGCTCTCTCTCTGCGGTGGGGGTGGCCTCAGTGTTGGCCCAGGGACCAGAGAACTGGTTTTGTTATCTGCAAATGCTGGAGCTGGGAGTGGGTAGGGAGGGAAGGGCGCAGCTTGGCAGTGGGGACCAGGACAGGCAGAACCAGTGGTGGCTCAGTGGCTTGGCCTTGGCTGCTGGGGACAAGTGGACAGGGAGCTCAGCCTTGAGGCTTCTGATGTATTCTTGGAGCCAGTGGATCACGTGAACAAAAGTCACCTCCAGCCTTTGAGCAGGTGTAAGGCTGAGGAGCCCTTTGCAGTCTCTTTCTCACGTTTTTATTCTCCGCACACAGACACCGAGGTATAGAGAGGGCGTCTGGCCACGGGGCCACCCTTGCCCCCACCATGGACTTCCTGGACCCTGAGTGTCCTCGGGGCATGGGAAAAGGTCGTTTCTGAGAGATGGCGCAGGCTGACCAGGGCAGAGTGACGTGAACTCAGAAGTTGGGGAGAAGGAAGTTTTATAGAGTCTGGGGCATGTGGTGAAGATTGTGGCTTTTGCTCCGGTTGAGGTGGGAGCCAGGTGGGTTCCAGGTGGAGGAGAGGGCGAGATCTGGCGTTAAGAGAGTCAGCTCTGTCGAGTCTGGAAGCTTTTAAACCACAGACTTGACTCTGGAATGCAACATTCGCTTCCAAAGTGCCAAGAAGCCCAGGGAAGAAAGGCAGGCAGTTGGGGACGGGCCTGGTTGGCTCCTGGGCTTTCTTGGGCACAGATGGCTGTGGCGCTGCTGCCCACTGGTTATGATGGAGCCCTTGGGGACTTCTGCCCGCTCAGATGGTGGCAGTGCTGGCTTCTACTCTTCCTGTGCCAGCGTTGACTGCAAGTCTTCGTTTAGGTCTTGTTGTGATGCCCATTTTATAAATCAGTAGACTGAGATCCAGGTGTGCCCTCTGACTGCGAACTGAGCTCTTATCTGCCCGCAGCAAGCTGTCAGCACACATCAGGCTCTGGGGTGCTGTAACAGGCAGGTCCTGGCTCCATCGGTTTGATCTAGAGTGACCCGGCTTCGATGAGGAAGGAGGCCAAGGTGCAGGCAGGGAAAGCTGCCTGGAAGAGGTGGCAGGCAGTCAGGCCCTGGAAGAGGAGGAGGTGGAGGTGGAGGTGGAAAAGGTGGGGCCACGCCTTCCACACACCAGGTCTGGTGAGGCAGAGGTCTGCTGGGGAGAGGGCCTGTTTCCCAGCCCCAGAACCCACTTCCCCCGTCTTCCTTGAAGGGGGTTGGTCTCTCGTTGGGGCTGAGCCTCGGACCTGGAGCTGGAAGGGAACTGAGGTTTGCTATGGGGGTTGGAGACTGTTCCATTTTTAGTGGCTGCTACAGGAAGAGTGGCTGAGTGTTTCCTCTTGTCCTTGTGGAGGGCTAGAGAGTGACTGTCCTTGGGAACTGGGTCAGCTGATGGCAGGGCTAGAGTTGGCGGTGGGGATCTTGGATCCTCCAGCTGGTGTCCCTATTGCCCCTGCACTGGGTGGCCCGAGCCAGTGCTGGAAACAGTCCTCAGTGATCTGAGCCCACTGAGTCCCCCTGACCCTGCAGCTGAAGTTCTGTGATGTGAACAATCCTTCTCGCACCCTCAGAAAGGCTGTCTAGCTTAGAGCCCCTACCTGGCACCAGAATATCTGAGTTCTGAAGCCTACCTTCATCACTAAATTTGCGCCATATAACTTTACCTCTCTGGGCCTCAATTTCCTCATCATTGAAAGGGGGATGAAGGAGAAGCCCACCTGCTAAGGGACTTGTGGAGAACGTGGGACTGTATGCAGGGCCTGGCCAGACTGAGCAAGGGCCAAATAAATGTTGGCCATAGCTTGTTAGGTTATGGTGATGGGATGGCAACCTCCATGTGTAAGGAGGCTTCTTTCTGCCTCCTTCCACCTCTAGGTAGAGGTTCTAGACCTGGCCAGGCTTTCTGCGTCTCAGGGGTCTGTCCCCCGCTTGCCTGTGCGGTAGCCGATGGCATGGCAGTACTATTTGTGTCTCCAGGTCTCCTCCTGGTGGACGTTGAGGCAATTTCCGGTTTTTTACTCTTAGAAGCGACACAGCAATGCACGTCTTTGTGTCTCTGCAGTGGGCCGGTTCTCTGGCGTCTGCCAGCAGGACCTATTTCCCTCTGCTTTTAGTGTCACTGCAGGAGCTGTGATCTCTGATCCTTGAGGGTCCCCCCCCAGCATTTTACTATGAAAAACTTCAGCCATCTGGACAAGTGAAGGCATTGTACGGTGGACGTCTGTATGCCCAGGGCTTCCGTCTCATGATAAACATGTTTTATGTTTGCCTTGCCCCGTCGGTGTTAGGGGACTGGGTTTCTCTAGGTTACTGAGAGAACCCACACTGCCTCGCTAGTTACTCACGCGTTTGCCTTCATCTCGGTCTCTATAGGCTATCAGACACCCCCGGACTCTTACCTCTGCTCGAGGGTCCACCCAGAAAGCATTTCACCTGAGGGGTTGTGTCTAGGTGGGGGCCCCTTGGACAGGCAGGAGGGGAAGGAGGGACTCCAGACGTCTGGATGGGCTTTGGAGAGGCCAGCAGGGGTGCCCCGTTCCCTACACCTCGAGAGCACCTTGCGGAAGAAGAGCGAGCGAGTGCCGTAGACGTGCTCCCGGGGTCTCCCTGAGCTGGAACGTGTTGGCAGCTGGTGATCCCACTGGAACCACAGCCTCTGTCTCCTGTGAAGGGGACCCACCTTCAGGGAGGTCCACGACACAGGACTTGGTCGCTGCATGTGAACACCCAAGCAGAAGCCTCATCAAATGTACTTTTTCTCTCTCTGGGTGAGGCGTCCCATACTTTCTCTCCTATTCTGTTCATCAAAACAAAAGAATAAACATCGGTCGCACCTACCCATTCATTCCCCGCCCCCTCCGACTCATAATATGTCATGACGTATAATTTGCAAAATGGTGTGTGAGAATGTTCCATAAGAACCAAGTCTTTTGCTGGTATGAAGCTTAGTCTCTCGGAGGCCACCCTCAAATACTTGCCATGGAAATGGATCTCTTGCTCCCCGAGTTCCTAGAGTGACTGGCCGATTTTTTACTTTTTCTGCTTGCGAAAGCACTTCTCCCAGAAGATCACGCGCCCCTCCCCATGCACAGGAGACCCCTTCTCTTTCTCACTGCAAGCCTCTCTCTTCCCTTTTCAGAGTATGCCGAGTTTTTGCACTGCAAATCCAAAAAGTTTACAGACTTTGATGAAGTCCGGCAGGAGATCGAAGCGGAGACCGACAGAGTCACGGGGACCAACAAGGGCATCTCCCCAGTACCCATCAACCTGCGCGTCTACTCACCACACGGTAGGCAGCACAGGCTGTGACCTGTCCCTGACTCTGTCTGCCAGTCATGGGTAGCATCTGCCCACTCACAAACCAATATGCCACCACTGTTGTCCTTCACATGCACACAGCCATCCTGATACGTATCTGCCACATGTGATAGGTGCACAGCACCGAGAAACCTGTCTTAACTCTAAGAAAATGCAGCATGCTGGGGACACCGTTGGGAGTGGTAAGGACTGGGGCAGATTGCAGCCATATTCCTTCTTTAGATTGATTCCAGTCTGCAAATGTCCTGATTTAAAACTGTATCACTGTCCAGGCATGGTAGCTCATACCTGTAATCCCAGTGACTTTGGAGGCTGAGGCAGGAGGATCACTTGAGATCAGGAGTTTGAGACCAGCCTGGGCAACATAGCAAGACCTTGTCTCTACTAAAAAAAATAGAAAAACTACCTGGGCATGGTGGCACACACCTCTAGTCCCAGCTACCTGGGAGGCTGAGACAAGAGGATCGCTTAAGCCCAGGAGTTGGAGGCTGCAGTGAGCTATGATGACGCCATGACACTCCAGCCTGGGTGACAGAGTGAGACCTCATGTCTTAAAAACAAAAACTATCGCTGGAGTAGAGTTTGTTCAGGGTGTCTATAAGATGGAGTCCTAGAAACGGGGATATAAGATTAAAGGTGTGGTCCAGGCAGAGTGTTAGACACCATGCTGATGTCTGACCCGTGAGGAACACGGGGAAGCGGCTGAATCGTGCGTGGTTCCCCTCCCTGTGCGTGGTTCCCCTCCCTGGATTCTGATGACCTTTCCCTCTGGTTTCCCTCCCAGTGTTGAACTTGACCCTCATCGACCTCCCGGGCATCACCAAGGTGCCCGTGGGGGACCAGCCCCCGGACATCGAGTACCAGATCAAGGACATGATCCAGCAGTTCATCAGCCGGGAGAGCAGCCTCATCCTGGCCGTCACGCCTGCCAACATGGACTTGGCCAACTCGGACGCCCTCAAGCTGGCCAAGGAGGTCGACCCGCAAGGTAGCCACCACGTCCTGGGGCAGCAGCTCCCTCTTCCTCTGAGCCCAGGACCTGCCCAGCCTCCTTGATTCCCAGTCACTGGCATTGTCATTTGTGCCTGGGCGCTTTGGGAAAAGGCCTCCTGGGATACAGCATTTCCTGTGGGAGCCAGCAGTGCTGGAGTATGTCCCCTGGGTGATTGTTGCATGGCAGTGGACAGTCCTCTCTGGACTCGACAGCATCCATGTTGCAGGAGCTAGTCTAGGTGGGACAAGAGCCCAGGCCTCCCAGAGTCCAGATCCCACCTCCAGAAGTTACTTGTCCTTCCTGCGGCTTGGTGCCCCCATATCAGAGCAGAAATGTCAATGCCGACCTGTAGAGCTGAGATGGGGGTGGGAGGTCATCTCCATAAACCACTCAGGGCTGTCAGGTGACATCAAAGAGTGAGCAGGTACTGATGCACATTGAGGGCTGTAGGGAGGACCGGGGACTGCGGTGTCCCTGGCTATGGGTGTTCAGAGTCAAACCTTCCAGATGGCCTTGTCATCAGTACATGTTCGTTAAGCAGCTGTCATGTGCCAGGTTCTGTTTTGGCCTTGGGAAGCCCGCAGGGGCAAAGAGCACCAGGCTTCCTTCCGGGGAGCTGAGATCCTGGGGGACCGGGGCCAGTGCAGCTAGGATATAAGCAGGCAGGAAAACAGAACCCACTGAGAGTGGCTGGGGGTGAGTGGTCAGGGACCTCCGACAGGTGAGAAAATAGGCAAGACCAGATGATTAAACGAGACAAAATCCAGGAGAATGGACAGTGGGTGCTAATAGTCGGTCTGATTAGAGTGTGGGGTGCACATGACCCGGCACCAAGGCGTGTGTGGCTACAAGGCGGGTGGAAAGGGCTGGGCCTGTCGAGCTGGGCGTGGGGGTTGTGTAGGGCTGGGGGTGTTCTGAGAATGCTGGGGGTTCTTCAGCCGCATAGAACACAAATGGACATCCATTTTGTGCAATGCCCTCTGACTGTCAGGGTTCCAGAGTGGTTTGGAGGGAATCGGGGACCAGCGAGGGACTGGGTGAGTTGTCGAGGCCAGACAGGTGTGGTGGCTCTGGTTCGGGCCCAGCGGTCGGTTGTCAGGGGCAGAGGCGGGGTGGGGGGCGCTGACAGCCCTACTCCGCACTGTGCCTTGATCTCCCCGAGGTCTTCTGGGGCACACATTCCTGGGAGGGGCCACCCCCACCTCCAGGGCCTGCTCCGGGAGCCCACAGCCCCCCAGTCCACCCAGTAGCTGTGGCACGAAATGGGAGGTGCCTATGACAAAGCCTTCAGAGGCTTGAGGCTTGATCAGGCAGTGACAAAATGGGAATCGATTTGTGAACTCAATGCTGGGCTTACTCTTTAAAAACAGTTTTGTTCTCTGCCTTCAAAAGTATTCATGTTATTACCCAAAAAGTATTCATGATTGGTACCCGAACTGAAAAAGCTGCCGAAGGAAGATACAGAATCCAAAAAGTGACAGGTCCCTCCCCCTGTAGAGATATTGGTGGCCACACTTGGTAAATGTTCTTACACATAAACTCACATTTTTAAAAAGTGGGATGATCTTTCCTTATTTTACTGTTTGTGTGTACGTGTCCCTATCGTACACCACAGTGACAATGTCAGCCATCCCCTGTGAGGCCTGTGTTGCCACCCGTAGGACGGCCCCTTGTTGACTTGGCCATTCCTTTGTTCTTGGCCATTTGGGTTGTTTCTGGTCTTCCTGAACAATGCTCAGGTATGATCAAACATTGCCATTAGAGCTGATGGCCCCGGGACCCCTCCCTGGTCACATCCCTCTACTGCACTCTCAATGCAGAGTATGAGCTGGTGGGGGTCCCAGGGAGGGCATGGCTGTTGCCCAAGTTGGCAGCCACCACTTGGAAAGAGAGAGAGTTGGGTGGGGCGGTTTCCAGAGTGGAATTTCAGCCATTCGGATGAGTGGTAGCCCTGGAAGCAGTTGCTTCCGGTTCAAATGTGACATTGGGACTTTGCTCCAACCTGGAGAGTCCAGCATCCACACTGACCCAGGGTTCGTGTTTCCACGACGTTGCCCCTGACAATGTCAGGTGTTGCTTCTATAATGACAATGATGGTGGTGGCCAGTGTTCATTACTGAGCATTTGCCATGTTCATCCTCCTGGACAACCCTCTGGTGGCAGGGCTGTCACCGTCTTCCTTTGACATGTGGGAAATCAGGGGCCAAGCAGGTGACACCATGGCTTGGCCTAGGTTGCACGGCCTGGATGTGGCGGAGCCAGTTGGACCCTGGGTGGCCTGGAGCCACCAGCTCGTGCTCTGCTCATGGCACCCTCTGACATCTGACCTCTGGACTCTTTCAGGCCTGCGGACCATCGGCGTCATTACCAAGCTTGACCTGATGGACGAGGGCACCGATGCCAGGGACGTCCTGGAGAACAAGCTGCTCCCCTTGAGAAGAGGTGTGGCTTGGGGGAGCGGGTAACAGGGCGCTAGGGAGGTGGAAGGACAGGCTGGGGTCCAGCGGCATGTCGTTGTCATTACTGCAGCCTTGCAGGTGCCAGAACGCGCACACGGGTACAGTCACCACCGCCTGTTTCCCGGCTGCCCAGCTGTGACTGCGTGTACCTGTCATTGTAAACCTTCTACCTGTTTTTCCCTTTTAACATGTGCATCTTTCTTTTTTTCTGATTTTTATATGTTTGTTTTGCAAGAGCACCTGCTTGTTTCTGGAACAACAGAAAACACGTGTGTAGAAAGAGGAACCCAAACTCGACCCGCAGCCCTGCCTCCCCCAGTAGCTGCTAGTTAATCCTTGGTGGCTCTCCTTCCACACGGCTCCCTGGGAGATGTATAACGTTTAGTAATATTGTTATTACTTCCTATTGGGAACATTTGCAAACTTTTCCCAAAAGTAAACAGAATAGATCAAAGAGCCCTGGCGGACCCGGTCCCAGCTTCAGTGGTTATTAACACGCAGCCCAGTATGGAGGCCCCTGAGTACCTTTACCTACGGCTTCTTCCTGGGGGATGTTAAAGCAAACCCTAGGCGCTGTGTCATTTTACGAGTAATTACCTTCATTTCTTTTGGCACAGTTCTGCTCCCTGTCCCCTGTGTTTTTTCTATACTGTTTATGTATGGAAGAAACCGGATCACGTGCCACACTTGGGATTTGGCCAACTGTCATTCCCTATAAACTGGTACTTAGATCTAGACAGAGGCCTGATTAGGTTCTGGTTCAGGTTTCCTCATAGGCATAACGTAAGTGTTTTTGTTTAGTTTATTTTAATAACATTTAAAATACTTAATTTTTTCAGAGCAGCAGTTTCAGGTTCATGGCCACATTGAAGGGAAGGTGCAGAGATTTCCCATAAGCTCTCTTCACCCACGAAGGCACAGTCTTCCCCGCTATCAACATCCGCCACTGGAGAGCGGGGCATTTTTTATTTTCAAACCGTGAGACTAGCAAGCATTTAGTGAGTGTCTGTGATGCACCAGGCACTGTTCTATGCTCTTGATGGGTAAGAGCTCATTTCATCCTGATGACAATCCAATGAGCTGGCTCTGTTCTTATCCCCATTTTATGGATGAAGAAACTGAGGCACGAGGAAGCCAAATCCCTTAGCCCAGCTCTCGGAACTAGCAAGTGACAAAACCGGGTTGAGCCCCAGCCCTCCAGGGCCATGCTGCTTTGTGACTTGCTATTTCATTTCAGGTAAATATTTCCAAGGCAGGTAAATTCTCTTCAAGATGACTTCACAAAGTCCTGTGGAATTCCGTAGACCGGTGCATCGGCCATCACTCCATCCCCATGGCTTGGATGCTAAGGCTTGTTCTGGTTTTCACCAGGATGCAGTATTTAACATCCATCTAGCTTTTTATTTTTTATTTTTTTTTAAGCCACTGCTGTCAGCTGTGGGCACCTTCATGCTGTGGCAGTGTCGTTTAGGCATTTTCTTTAACTACTGGAAGTTTCTAGCTCCCTGTCTGGGATTGGCAGGGGAAAACATTCAGGCCTCGGTGGCCACCTTCCTCCAGCACTGCTGAGACACTGACTGGGGACGTGACCCCCCGGGCACAGGGGAGCGCGGTTGGGGCAAAATGCAAAACTTTGGCTGCAAAGACCGAGGCTGAGTCGTGCATCCGAGCCTGGCCAAGGTTAGGGAGGGGGTTAGTGCCTAAGAGGAAGCAGACGCCGCCTGCCCCGCGCCCTCCGCCAGCCCTCCTGACCCTCGGCTCCCCCAAACACTCCTGGGCCTCCACGGTGTCCCCGAGGGGGCTTGGGGCCTGCCGGTGCCAGCTGGGCTGAGATTCGGCGGCGCGGACTCCTCCGCTTCCTCTCTCCTGACTCACTGATGTCCACCCTTCTTCGCTGCCTTCCTTTCTGTTTGCACAAATGAAGCCTCTTCCTGTCTCTGCGTGCACGTGAGCTTTCTTCCGTCTTGTGACCTCAGGCCTCACAGTCGCTGCCCCTGCTCGCAGAGGACTCAGAACTGCTTCTTTAAAGGAGCCCAAACCCAAGCTGGCTGCCTCTCTGAGGCCCCTGCCATTTCCTCCGCACGCTGTCACCCAGATGATAGATAGTGAGTTTGGCTTCACTCCGATCTGGGGGCAGATCTTGGTTCTCCTACTGTGACCTCACTTTGGCATGCCTGGGGGCCCTCACCTGCAAAATGGACATAATAACAGATCTGGAGAAGACAAAAAGCAGCCGCATGTGTACCAGACCCTCAGGGATAAATGGTGCGTGGCGCTCCCCTCCGTCCCCGGAGAAACATGCACAGCCCCCACTGCTAAGACAACGCGGTGTATCTCCAGTCTACCTTTACGACACTAATTATGTGTGTATATATATATATATATTTTTTTTTTTTCTTTTTTTGAGACAGAGTCTCACTCTGCTGCCCGGGCTAGAGTGAGTGCCGTGGCATCAGCCTAGCTCACAGCAACCTCAAACTCCTGGGCTCAAGCAATCCTCCTGCCTCAGCCTCCCAAGTAGCTGGGACTACAGGCATGTGCCACCATGCCCGGCTAATTTTTTTGTCTATACATTTTTAGTTGTCCAATTAATTTCTTTCTATTTATAGTAGAGACGAGGTCTCGCTCTTGCTCAGGCTGGTTTTGAACTCCTGACCTTGAGCGATCCGCCCGCCTCGGCCTCCCAGAGTGCTAGGATTACAGGCGTGAGCCACCGCGCCCGGCCAGAAGTATCCTGTTTTAAGACTATTAAATGATATTTGAATTGCTTTAATATTTGTAAGTAAGTGGTGATAAGTTAAAGATATATATTGAAAACCCTGGAGTGACCTCTGAAAAATAGTGGAGATAAAATAGAATCACACACACACAAACACACACACACACACACAAAAGAATGAAAGAAAATTAGTCTAAAAGAAGCCAGGCAAATGATTTTGAAAAAGAAAAAACAAAAAAGCTGTTTCATAAATAGAAAAGAAAATAGTAAAATGGTATATTTAAACCCAAAGATACTATTATTTAGTGGTGACTCATACCTGTAATCCTAGCACTTTGGGAAGCCTAGGCTGGAAGATAGTTTAAGGCCAGGAATGTGAGACCAGCGTGGTCAACATAAGGAGACCCCATCTCTACAAAGAATAAAAAAATTAGCTGAACATGGTATCATGCGCCTGTCATCTCAACTACTTAGTAGGCTGATCCAGGAGGATCACTTGAGCCCAGGAATTTGATATTACAGTAAGCTATGATCATACTGCTGAACTCCAACCTGTGTGACAGAGCAAGACCCTCTCCCTACAAAAAAGATATTATTATTTGTATATAATATAATGTAACTGCTTTAAACATTCTGATTAAAAGGCAGAGATTGCCAAATTGAATTTAAAATAAAAGCAATAACCAGTTATATACTGTTGAAAGGAACCTACTTTAAATATAGAAGCACAGATATGCTAAAAGTAAGGAAGTGGGAAAAGTATATATCATGTAAATCTTTAGTCTAAAAGAGCTAGAGTAAGTATTTTGATCAAAAATGCATTAGTTGGAACACTAGAAGGATCAAAAGAGGATTAGTTTACACTATTGTATCAATGTTAATCTCCAGGTTTCTATAATCAATCTATGATGTTGCAAGATATTATTATTAAAGGATTCTGGGTAAACGGGCTATGAGAATTGTTTGTACCATTTTTGCACATTTATAGTCCAGGCATTTCAAAATACAAAGGTATAAGAAAACTTCTAATAAATAATATTCTTAACATATCAATAATCATAACTAAAGAAAACAATGAACCTGTTTAAAAATAGGGACAAAAGATTTGAACACAAACTTGTCTAAAGAAAATAGGATGACAAATAAACATGTGAATAGGTGCTCAACATCAGTAGTCATTAAATGGGAAATGCAAATTAATATCACAGTGAGAAACCATTACAAAAAGTGGCTAAAGTTAAACTAGCATAATGTTGGAGGTGCAGCACGTTGTCATGTACCTCAAAAGGTGCATATAATTTGGGGAAAAATGCTTTATTATAAATTTAATCATACGCTTAACATACAAGTCAGTGATCCCATTCTTAGATAGTCACTCAACAAAAATATTGACATATGTCCACAAAAGCTTGTACCTCATCATTTATAGCAGCTTTATTTGCAATTGTCAACACCTAGAATAAATCCAAATGTCAATTTATTGGTAAATGTATTAAAAAATTCTATACCCATAAAATAGAATATTAGTCAGCAATAAATGAGGAACTACCAACACATACAACATCATGGAAAAATATCTAAAATCAAAACAAAACAAACTGTGGTAATTGAAAAAAGCTAATGAAAGAATCCAGGCACAAAATCTATATACTGTATGCTTTTATTCATATGAAAATCTAGAAAGGCAAAGATACAGTGACAAAACCCAGGTTTATCGTGGCCAGACCTATGTATGGGTATAGGAGACTGAGTGTCACAAAACTGTGAAAGGTCTTTTCAAGGTGATAGAAAGTTCTGTATAATGATTGCAGTAATATTTATGTGATTGCATGTAGTTGTTATAACTCTTTGATTTATATGTCTAAAATTGCTGAATTTTATCACATGCAAATAATACCTCAATAGACTGATTTTTAAAAATTTAAATGTTAAGTGAAAGGTAGAGGGAAGAAAGCATATATATCTTCTTTTTTTAGTTAATGGCAGTATATGTATATATTAAAAGGGTTAACTCACAAAGTAAGACAATGTTTATAGTGTAACACAAAAATTATTAGAAGTATTTAATTAAAAGTATAAAATGATTATGCTGAAATACAAATGAATAGAAGTAAGAATATAATATATCAAGAAATAGAAGAAAAATAACAGGAAAGAAAGAAACTGGGAAACAAATGATCTGATAAGAATGTTGCTGAAATTAGACCAGATTCACAACATGCACTGTGTAGTAAAATAAATGTGAGAGAGATAAAAGTTCTTCATATAACTATTACAGAATATTAGAAATGGAGCAAAATTCACTGGGTTACTCTCACATACATCTTATTTTATTTAATATGTGTTAAAAGATGATGAAAGTGCTCTCTTATCAAGTAGGATAGGAACTCTTGATAAAGCCCTTTCCATGCAAACTTATTTGCGAGCTGTTTCTCCTTTTTTACATTTTTTTCCAAGTTACTATGTGATCCTACCAGGAAAAAAAAAAAAAAAAAAAGGCCTTCCCACAGTGCTTCGATTCACAGGTTTTCTGAACAGTACAGATTATCTGATACTGAGATATTCAAAGTGGTACATAGAGACCTTAAAACCACGCATTCATTTACATAGTTCCTCACTGGGACGAATTATTTGATGAAAAGTAATTCTTGACTATAACATAATTTTTTCCCCAAATTCCTAAAATTTTCCTTCATATTAACCATAGTCATCAAATTTGAAAGGTTTCTCACTAGTACTACCTATAGAATATCCAGTAAGCTAGGAACCCTTCCCAAATGCTCTCCCACATTCCTTCTATTTATAAGAGATTCTTACCATTGTAACCTCCCTGATGCTGAGCAAGTCATTAGACATGTAGAAAAACCTCCCCACATTCCTTATAGTCATTAGATTTTTCACCTGCATGAATTCTCAGATATTATGAACAAAAATCCACTATTAAAGGTCTTCACACATTTCTTGTAGTTTAGGGTTTGCCATCATTGGGCATTATCTAACGATAAATACATAGTAAGTGTGGACTGACTAAAGGTATACCTAGAATATCTACATTCGTACAGTTTCTCAGGAGGATGACTCTCTAATTTTGAATTAGTGTGAGCCACAGGTAAAGTTATTTCTACAAGTTTTATGTTCAGAGCATTGCCTCCATTATTAATAGTTGGATGTAGAATAAGAAATGTATGCTAAAAGTTGGCATGTTTCAGTGAACATTACATGACTGAAATGTCCTCCTGAGACCCATTATTTTTGTTTTATTTTCAAATTGAATATTCTATTTCTAGTCTCAGAGAATTCAGACTCATTCATCATATTTTTCCATTCTTCCACAATTTTCCATTTGAATTGTGTCTCATCTCTTTCAGTTTTGCTAAATGATTTCTTAGTCTTATCCCCTGATCAGTCCAAGTGCAAACGTCTTGTCAGCTTTCTGTCATCCATACAAGCAAGGTTCCTTCCCTTATTCCAATACGGTGATTAATAATGAATTAGAAATATAAAGTCAAGTAATGCCAGTGTCTGAAGTTCTCCTGTATAAAGCCTGTAATTAGAGTGATTCTCTTTCCTCCTGAGTGAAGACTGTGGCCACACCATTGAAAATGACTGGTTTCCATAGGCTATGTGGTTACATTTTCAAGAGATGATCAGTCCTCTTTTAGACTCATTTTTTGCAAAAAGCATGCTGAGAAGTCAGGGCCACATATGATCCTGTGTACTATAGGGCTCTTACAGCTAGGCTATAATGCCTTTTCATTATAGAAAAATGATCATATGAGACCATGTGTCATATTAGAGGAGGGATTATTATTCCATAATGCAAAAGTGATATTCCACACAATAATCCTCATCTAATTTGCTCTTGGCTTTGTACATGAATCAATGATGATTAAATAAACACAACATTTCTTCTTTCTAACCAATCATAATGTGTTTTTGTCTTTATCCTTTCTGTTTAATGTCTAAATTTTAGAATACCACTTAAAGAAAAGTTTGATTTTCTGTTTGAATGGTTTTACTTATGTATTTGATGTATTTGGCAACTATTAATGTTGTATTTATTCCATAATCTGTCTTCTTAAAATTTACTTCTCTCTGTAGATACTCTCTTGTATTTGTAATGATGTGTTGAAAATTGAAATGCTAAAGATGTAGAAAATATATGACTTTATAGTCACACAAAACATATGTGATAATGGCCAATAACTTCTACCACTAGAAATTAATTTCACTTGCTCAGGGATAATTGTGCTTCCTTTAAAAGAATGCAACACACTTAAATGGGGACCACCAGCAGACTGCTCTTAAATCACATTGGTTTGAAAAATGATCATTAAACAGCATGTAGCCCAACAGTCCCCTTGGTCCCTCAAGTTCTCTTCCTTTAGAGTGTTTGGGCAACAGGAGACTTTAAATCTTGACCATTCTCTTTGAAATAATTAGCCTTTGAATTCACAGCTTAAAAATCTGGATTGATAATATCCTATAGCTTGTAAAATAGACTAGCAAACATATATATGGCTGACTCAGAACTAGATATGTTGACAATTTTTAATGTGCTGAAAAACATAAAGTCCCTCAGAAGAAAGACATCATCTTTGAAATAACACTGTGACACTATGACTTGTTAGTTGAAAATAACCCCCTAAATCCCTAAATAAACATTTGTGAATAGCAACTGATTGCTATTTCAAATGCTACAAAAAGATACCTTCCACCTCCAGTGTCTTCTTTGTAGATCAAACCTTTCCTGAAACTGTAACATTTTAATAAATAATACTCTTCTTTCACAATGTTTTTTTTCTCTTAAATAGAAATTTTAATGAATTCATCCTTTCTGACATTTGGATTTGTCTTTAAATGCCACAAGATGACAGGGTTTTAATCATTCCAAATAGCTTTTTAATTATAGACCTAATTACTTTTGCAGAAGGTTAAGCTCCACAAACAGGAATAAAACTATTTGCTTGCACTTTGTATGAAGAATGATGTTATGTTCCTGATTCAGGTATTTGGTGAATTTATTTGGTCATTTTTATCTGACTTGTTAGTATTAGAAAAAAGAGTCAAGTTTTAAGAGAATTTGACATTATGCAGTGTGAATCAAACAATGTTATTTTAATTAATTATAGAATCAGAGAATGAGTAAGAGGTGCTCTGCAGAAACAGCAGATTAGTAACTGCTAATTCCAGCTTCTAAGGCAGCACTATAGACATGAGTATTTCAGTATCCAGGAAACATGAGGTTTTTGTCTTTAGAGTTAATGAAGGAAGTTATTGTCACAAAGTTATTGACAAAAAAGATGATTGCTATTTTGAAGCTGAGTGAGGAATCAACTAATGATTTTTAAAAACAAAATTGACTATTTTCTTGTTTAGGTAGTTGTTTCTATCTTATAAGCTTCCCATAGCCAGTCTCAAATGGGTTATTTTTCAGTGTTTGGTATCTATTCAATAAGAAATTTGTTGTCTTTAACTGTCCTGTTTCACTCATTCAAAAGCTGCTATGTGAACTCTGAAAATAACTCTGGATAATTTTTGTAAGTTATGCATTTTCTTCTCTGAATAAATGTCATTTTTTCTTTCATTTACACATTTCTACTTATAAAAGTCAAAGTTCATGACAATTTAATAGGATTATTGAATCACTATGGGATATATTTACACATTTCTTAGATTCACTACAGATGCAACAAACAGGAAAAATAACATTATCATACTGAGACAAAAATCCATTGAAAAACAATCATGAAATACTTTAATTGACTACCTTGTTTAATGAACAGTGTCTGGTTAGATGAACTTACTCCCTACTCATGTCTCATACTATAAACCACATACAACTTTTTTTTTCCTTTCATCTCAGCATATTATGGGGGTACAAATGTTTAGGTTACATATATTGCCTTTGCCCCACCAGAGTCAGAGCTTCAAGCGTGTCCATCCCCCAGACAGTGCACACCACACCAATTAGGTGCGTATATACCCATCTCCTCCTCTTCTTCCCATCTGCCCGACACCCTATAAATGTTATTATTATATGTGCACTAAAGTGTTAATCAGTAAATACCAATTTGATGGTGAGTACATGTGGTGCTTGTTTTTCCATTCTTGTGAAACTTCACCTAGTAGAATGGGCTCCAGCTCAAACCAGACACAATTCTTGATCTATGAGGAAATTGTGGTCATAGAGGACACCTACGACATGCACATAATATATAGTCACCCACATTTCTTTATTGGAGAAGGATCAAGTTTCCATTCCTCAGGATCACAGTTCACGCTCAGAAAATTAGCCCCCTTGAGACAGGATCAATGGAGCAATGTTTGTAGACACTGGTAAATACAATTTATAGTGAAAATTTTTATAAAGATTAATTGTGTGCCTTTTACCATGAAGATGTCTCAGTTCAGCTTAGTTGAACCAGCTTTTATTGAGTGCCCACTATATGTCAGACCCTGGGCAGTATGCTTGAGATAAAGCAAGAGCAAGTAGCATTTCTACTCGAGGCTTCTTGTCTTCTATTCTGTAAAACAATTAAGTATGAGGTGGCAAATGTTATGACAGAATATGTACAGGAGTGGAGAGTACAGCCTTGGTTCTAATTGGGGATTCAGGACAGGCTTCCTAGAAGAGCTGGTTCTTGAGCTCTCCCAAAAGATAACTGTGAGTAATCCAGGTGAAGTTGTTTAGTGTTTATTGATGTAGAGAAATAATTAACCCCAAACAAGAAGCTTAAACCCTCATGTCTCATGGAAGTGAGATACTGTTGCATAAGGCGAAGTATGAATTGGGAGACAGGGAGAGGAAGCAGAAGAGCTTGTAAACATGCAGAAGGACATACCTAGCTAAAGGCAATTTTCTAAGCCATGTCAAGGACTATGTGCTTTCTCTGGTAGGGGTGGAGAGACACTGAAGAATTGTAGGTGGGGAGAACATCATGGGATAAAGAAGACTTTTATTTTAGATATGTTATGTTTACCTATAAGAGACATTGGTTTGTGTTTATTCATTTTTCAACATTACATTCTTAATTCCTATATCCGCTAATTATTAGTTGTGTGCCCTTGGGTGAAATAATCAACTTCTCAAAAAGTGCCATTTACTGTTCAGAAAAATGAACAACAGTGACAACAAAATATTTCCTACTTAAAATTTTTCCATAAGAATTAAGTGATGTAATCTTTGCTCAGTTTTTGATACATGTTAATAATAGCTAATGTGTAATCTAGTTGTGTATTCATACAATTATTGCATTGGTATTATTAATCTGTGAAGGAATTGTTGTCAAAATTTATGAAAATTTCATTGCTATTTGAAAAAACGAGGCTTACTTTACACAGGATATAATAAATGAACCAGAATACTAAAGACTTAATGTAAAAGTAAAAACTTCTAAAACTACCAGGAAAAAAATGTAAGAGCATAGTGATATGTTCTGTGATGGAGAATAATTTCTTTAAATGAGGCACTGAACTGAAAAAAGGGGAAATTTTTTAATATCAAGATTAAAGGAAGCCATAGACAAAATTTAATAAATAAGTGTACATTAGATGAAAATATTTGCAACAAATAACCATTAAAAGATTATTGTATAATGTATAGGGTACTCCTGAGAAGCAGCAAGAAAAATTCAATAAATATCATAAAGAAATGAGTAGATAAAATTAATTAGTGAGTCACAGGAAAAAAATCTCCTTGGCTGATAAGCATATGAAGTGATGTTCAATTTTTGGTAATATAAGAAAAGGAAAAAAGGTGCAATTTTTGTCATTAGACGAAAAAGTAAAACTAAACAATGGATGATAATGGAAGAAACTGTAAACCCTTATGTAATGTTGGTGGGGACATAATGTTGGGGGTGGGGGGAATAGATATATTTTATCAGATTTACTGTGCTCATTTTATATCACTCAGAAATTCCTATTCTAAGTATATACCTGAAGAAATTGAATATAAATATTCAAAGAAGTATGCATAAGGAAGTTCCTTATTATAAAATATATCATGGCAAACTAATGGAAGCCACCCAAATGCCCCTCAAAAATAAATAAAATAAAATGTGTCACATGCTAACTATGAAAACTATGTAGCACTTACAGGAAGTGACTAGATAAGCATGTACCAATATTTAATTGTTTAAAATATACAATATACTTTGAAAAAGTATAAGACACAAAATATCATTTATGCAAATTTAATATAAAAGAATGAGTGCCTTATGACAGAAGATAATGCAATTATAGGCAAAAGATAAATGGACAATAAAATAAAACAAACACAAAAACCACATGTCATATAAAACAATGGAAGTATACCATTAACTTAATGCAATTTTGTGAATTTTGACATCTAAAATAAAGGGGGAAAGTAAGATTAAATAAAATATACAGTGAATTTATTTATAAAATAAATATGTGAATAAGCTAGAAAATACTATTACTAAATTTTATTCCATATATAAGCTCTTCCAATTATCTTGATAATAGTATGCAAGAATTAAGAAGCAAGAGACAAAGGGAATATTATTTTAAAATTTTAAAATTAAATTAAATTTAAATTAAATTAAAATTAATATAATTGAAAGAAAATTATATGAATAATGAGATGAAAGCATACTGGACAAAAACAGGTTATGAAGTCATTTGGTTAATACCTAGTTGCACCAATAGCAGGCAATTAATTTAACTGGCTTCTAATTAGCACAATGCTTACAATTCCTGTAAATGGAATGCCCCTTTACTGTGCTATGGTTTCCTAAATATAAAAGAATAGATTTGGTTGGGTCATTGGGACAAGCATACTTCTGAACTTTAGATGAGTGAATAATGAATCCCTGAGTAGTAGAAAATGGCTACTCATCTTGATGTTCTTTAATTTATCTCCTTTATCTCCTTTATGTATATAGAAAAATATTTCATGCAAAATTACCAACAATTGAATAATAATTTGATTGAAGACAAAAATGAAGTTTCTTCTAAATTCAACTTTTCAAAAAATAATAAGAATGGATTAGCGGTAGGACCAGACACATGCTTAGGAGTCTGTAAATGATTCAAATCATAGTCATGTCTACCCAAAGTGCACTTAATTTAGCATTTATGGAAAAGCAGGAGAAGCAAATGTAAATAACTTAGTGTACCATAGTCCAAAGCCAAATAGATGAGACCCTGCTTAGGTAGCTCATAGTCCTGCAGAAATAGGAAAGAATCATTTTGGGGATAAAATTAATCCATTCAAAGTAGCAAATAAATGAAATTAGGTGTCCTATGGACATTTAATAAATATTTTATCAAAATATTTGATTTGAGAGCCTAGCAAATACAACTCTTTAATTACCACTATGGGAAGAAGAGAATGAAAATTTGGTGTTTGCTATGGAGATTTGAGTGCCTGGTAAATAATGAGAGATTTTACATGGACACAGACACATGGCCACGCTAAATTAGAGTCCAATTAAATGCACATACTTTAAAAATTACTAACAAGATAAAAAATTAAAAAGAACATCAATGATTGCACATTTGTATTTTTGAGCATAATTCGAGATCAAGTTAATAGAGAGGAAGAGTAGCCAAATTTGGTAATCTGTGTTTGGCAGCATATGTTTAATAAAAATACCACCTTCCAGTGGGAACAGTTGGAATGTAAAATTATGGTGTTGCCTTTTGCATAGCATACTTCATAAAAATGTATTTGAGTTGGATTCAGATTCCAACTCAATTTTATAATGATGTCTCCTTTTCCATAAACAGCATGTGTCAGCATTTATTGTTAGTATACAATCTTATGACTAACTCATTTTATAATTTTTATAACAAAAATTTCAGATCATTTAAACCTTGAGAAATAATTATACTAAATACTAGGATCTGGTTTGAAATCCCTGCATGAGAAATGGATTTTATAATTTGTATAAAATATAGATCAATAGCCAGATTTCCAATTAGAGTATCATTTTAGTGGCTGTTTTTGATAGATATTTGGAAATGATCCAACACATTTATGTATATATTTTTATTCCTTCAGGGAAAATATTTGTACCTTTTTTAAATGCATAGAAAGTGGAAAATGTGTTTCTAATCACATTGCCATATTTAGAAAGCAGCTTGGCTTTTCTTCAGGTTGACCACAAAGGAAAGTTAGCAGTGTACTTATGAAATGATAAAAGCTAATCTTTACACAGATTAAGTTTTGACATATTTTTATTTGAAAAAATACGGATTTGTCTTTTTCCAAACATCTTACCCTGAAGCATAGGAAAACTGAGTAAATTTAAATTAGATCAAAATAATCTCAATATTTTCTGTATTAGTTCTTGTTTTAGAATTTAAGTGTAGGAAGTCCAGTAATTTTTCCACTATATAAATAAAATAAATTAATATTTTAATTGATAGATACATTATTCATTAATGACCTTGTGGAAACTTACTAACTCTATTCTGCTACTATATAATAGTATTTTAAATTTAACATCATGTAGTCCATTTATCAGAATATTTCAACTCAGAAATTATATCCAAAGTAGTCTCTAAACATGTGTTATTAGAGAAACTGTCAGTATAGCATAGCATGTGATTGAGGTATCTCGGTTACCATTCCACAGAAATTTTGTCTACTCAACAATAAATTGTATGTAAGAGCAAGTTACCCAGGAATACAATCATGTAGCATACGACACTCATGCACAAGGGAAAGGAAGTAAGTTACAAGAACTGTCAGCAGACATTGCTAAGCAAATTTTCTGGAAATGGATATCAATTCTTATAGCTGTTTGTATACCTCCACTATACTTTCAGATAAAATGAAAGAAAATATCAGGATAGAATCAAAGGTGTCAGAATTAAACTTATTTCTAACAACTGACTTATATTAGTGACGATGAGGCAGTGAGAACATTTGGTTTAACATTTAAACATTTAGTAATTTTAAAATATACAAACTTCTATTGATTAAAATGATTATTGGAAGTCTATACCAAGGACACTTACAAAATATTGAAACGAAGAAAATGATCCTAATTCCTTATAAGGAATAGGTAGCCTCAGTTTTTATCACTTGCAAAGAAGGAAATTTAAAAGAAACTCAATCCAAGTCCTCTATGATATTAAGAGTCAGCCTGGAGTTGGCATTTTATAGTAATAATATACTTCCACATATGCTTTTTAGTTTAATTTAATAATCCAAACTGAGTAATTAATATCATTAGAAGAAAAATCATTTATCTTACTGAATATTTAACTATATAATATCTGAACTTTGAATAATAAAGATTTTTCACCACTAAAATTACTGTGGATTTCCTTGACTTTCAATTTTAAATTCATATTTTAAATGTACATTGAGTATAGGGTGTATTTATTTTGTAAATATTAATATTAATTTTGTAAACTTCTAGAGGCATTTTTTTTCCCCTAAAGAGCACAACAATTTCTTTTCCCCATGTTTTGGGTTTAGAGCATGTCTCTCAAGCAGACAAGATGATTTTCCTGAAATGTATAAGTCAGTTTCAATAGACAAATGGAATACATCTCATTCTTTTTTAAATCTCAAATTTGCCCAGGCTCCATGTTATAAAATACAACTTTTCAATACTATCTATGTTTATATCTATCTATATATCTGTATCTATATATATCTCTAGTTATATCTATATGTATCTGTCTCCAGGCCTCAACATGTGTTTTCCTCTAAATATTTTTGTCCAGGTTAACAGAAGATAACTCTGGATCAACACAGCTATTTTGACTGTGTGTCTCCATTTTTTTTTAGCTTTTCATCTTTTACCACTCCTGATCACAGCATTTGAAAACTGTAATTGCCACTACTGTTTTTGGAATTTGGGGGAAATTTTAAAATATACTCTCTCTAACATATTAACATGAGTTTCTACAATAGCAACAATTTAATCATTTAACATCTGAAATGTTATACAATGATCTATAGTGAAAACTAATCCTCCTCATTAAAGAATGAGCAGCTTGATTGAAGACTTTAATAAGTATAAGTTTAAAATCAAACATTAGAATAGTAAACAGCAGTACTAAATGTGATCCATTAGTCTTTCCTTAAGTCTTTTGTCTTGTTTAATTTTATTGGAAATTTATTATCATTCAGTCTACACAATCTATTTAATTCGGTTATTAGGAAAGACACTCTAATTTACAGCCTTGAAAACTTTATCTTCCATGATGATCTTCCATGATGATCGTATGACGTTTTGGTTAAATTTAATTGTTACTGAAAACAGTAATATTTTCATGCATTACTTAACATTTTGCTAAGCTTTGGCCTCAGTCTTATTTCAGCTCATTTTACCAGATGTTGACATGTATTCTATTATTAAAAGTCTATTAATTGAAATTTTAAACTTAAGTTATACATAAATATAGGGCTTACTAGATTCATGTAATGTATCACATCTTTAACACACTAGGAAGGCTGTTCTGAGAGGTAAAAATGTACAATATTTTGCGTATAATTAGTATAACCAATTACCTACCTACACATAATAAAGTCAGATTGAAAACTAACAAACTAAATAAAAACAAAGAAACATATAGAGATAGAAAAATGAACCTCATTGCAGCGGGATGGTTGTGAGATTGGCCATCTGCAGTTGCATCGATTTACTGATGAATTAGAGCCAATCTGAGATCAAACTCAGTACATAATCATAATATAGTCACTCATCCATCGTTCTAAGACTTGGAGCAGCAGTGTGAGGCAGAAAGAGCTGGGTGCTTGGGTCAGATCTATGCTACATTGTCTCACAGAAGAGATACAGATTCTGTTTTGGAGATTTATGACATAGTTTATATTTCCTATATAAGGATCCTTAAGAGAGGTTGAATGATTGATAGTCCTAGATTCTCTTCCCTCACACAATTGTGGAAACCTATTATAATTATGTGAATAGATTCATTTCTTATGGAAAGCAGTCATTTTCATCAGGGTTTCAGATAAGCAAATTCTACTTCTTCATTTAAAAAACAAAAAAGGCCACCGTAAGTTTTTCAGGAGTTATCTGAAGATTTTCCTGCAAAAATATAGCTTGCAGTCTAAATTCTAACCTAGGAGCTCAAACACAACTGGCGGCATTCCTGTATCAAGGAGAAAGAAGTTATTTTAAAAGAAAAGAGGGCCACAGGAAAAGTGATGTCCCTAAAGTGCTAGAAGGAAAACAGTGTTATATATAAGCAGAGTACATGAGACTCTGATTCCTTAGCTATCAAAAATGAGAAACACACTCTCATGATCAACCTATTTATATAAAAAACCCTTTGCATAACTCAACTACAGGACCACTAGTTCATTTGTTAGTTTAAAATTAAAAGATTTGGGTTATATGCTTCAATTACTGTGAACTTGGTCAGAATAATCAGGACTGAATTGTTACCCTAAGAAGCATTTTGAAAGTTAAAAACAGATTTTGCAACTTTATTGCTCATACTACTCTGCAACTTTGTACACAAAGTATTTGCAAGATATGTAATTTTGAATTGTCTATAAAAAGCAAGGGTGTGATAGCCCAGATGTGGTAAATTTGTCTAAAGCCTTGTTCTTCATGATATCATGCACATATCATTTGCAACAATACTTGGTGATATTGCTTAAAGGGCAAATTCTTGGAGCTCATACGGACCTAGTGGGTGACAAGCTCTAGGTGTGGTAATTTGCAATCTGTAACTAATTATGTTGAGATGTGATATGTAAGTGATATACCGAATTGAGTCACTTTGCACTGTTCTAAAATGTCTTTGTCTTATGACAGGTAATTTTCTGGAAAAACTGAAAACTATGAAGTAATTAAAAATAAAAAAATCCTTCCTGATGTTACTTATGGAAAAGTCTGTTATTGAGACAAATCTATTTTGTAGGCATGGGTCTTGTGTTCTTATGAGCTCTGTGACTCGTGTCACCTTCAGAAATTTGCACTATGGCTGGAGAAAGAGTGGATTCTTCAAGAGTTTCCAGCATATAGTAACTGAGTGAGTACCTCACTGTGATTTCTTTTGGATACATCTAGTCTGTTAGACTGTAGCCTGAAATCAGGCCTCATGTCATGATTATGTTTGTCTGGAATATAGAAATATCTGGAAGCAAAAGAAAGGACACATAGTAAGCACTTTTTTAAAATTTTATTTAGAGAGACGCATAAAGTTTAGTGTCCAGGTCTGTAAGGTCAATTCAACTTATATTAATTCCTCATGTCATGTTGGCTTTGTGTCTTGTATTCTGGAACTATGTGACAGACATTATACTCCTTTGGTAATAACTCGGCATGCTCTCATGTTGATTAATCAAGTGTTTCTGTAGCCAGGTCACTACAACATAAAATGACAGAAGCTGTCATCATTATTTGGAGAAATTATGCTGTACAAAACAGGAAATCCAGAAAAATCAAGTCACTTGTATGGGTTCTCATATAGTTATGCCCACCATGTGTGTATTCTCATGCCACCATTTATTGGTGAGTAAAGGAGGAATTAGCAAAGAAAGAAGATGTTGGATGAACAGTTTTTTCATGTCTGACTATAGTTAAGTAAGAGGATCATTGACTGAAAGTGGAACTTTATTCATGGGTCTTCGAGGAAGAGTTTATCAGGGTCTAATTTTTGTTCAATATATCAAGAATGACAAGGAAAGTTTTTTTTAATAAATCAACATTATTTATTAGCTACAAATAAAAACCATCGAAGTTTGAAGAAGATAGTAGAGATCATTTTGCTATAATTTATTATTTTACAACTTAGAAAACTGAGGTCCACACTGATTAAGTGCTTTATCTATGGTACAAAGGTAACGAGTGAAAAGTGAGACAACACCTGTGATAACTCTTCTGGTGATCTTTTGAATGAGCTTTGCTTCTTTCATGTTTTCCAGAATTTGGGACAGTTGTAGTTGGAGGTGACAGTGAACGGCCATACTTTTTGAAAAAAATCTTTCTGTAGTAGTGGAAACCCAGATTTGAAACTTTGTAGATAGAAAATGTCATCTCCGTAATTGAGAGGGAAAAGAAGTCTTGATTACCTGAGACAGGGCATTGCTGTATGCTCACAGTTATAGCACCAAAGAAAATCACAGTGGGGCACTCACTCAGTCACTATATGCTGGAAACTCTTGAAGAATCCACTCTTTCCTCAGCCTTAGTGCACATTTCTGAAGGTGACATGAACCACAGAGCTCATAAGAACACAAGACTCATGCCTACAAAATAGACTTGCATCAAAAACAGACTTCTCCATAAGTAACATCAGGAAGTATTTTTGAAAAATACTTTATACTTTTTAGTTTTTCAAAAAAAAAAAATTACCTGTCATAAGACAAAGACATCTTAAAATAGTGCAAAGGTTCAGTGCAAAGGTTAGAACAGTGCAGTTATGTTAGGAAAGGAAATAGTCTATTTTAAGTAGTTAACACCTTGGACATTGACAGAATTGCAAAGGTTATTTATTTTTCCCATCACTTTATACAGACCATAAATCATATTTCTATTTCAGCACCATTAATAATATTCATTAGTTTTTTTCTCCTGATGTCTGTAAAAATGCACTACACTAATGACAAAATTACTATTTTAATTATATACAATTACTTAGGGAAATACAAAAGTGATACCTCTATATAAATTAGTATCAGCAATATTTATTAACTGTATATATATGCTCATTTTATTAACTAATAGAATGCATACACATAGATGAATTTCAATGTTAAAATATAAAAATATAATAACAACTCCCATTCCTCTTATATTTTGTGAAAAGGAGTGAATCATTATCAAGAGACACCAAATCAACTATTTAACTATTTTTTTTTGTGTGTGAAGATTTTCATGGATGGGAAATGAAAAGGTAAATGGTTAGCATTGTTTTTATTTTTTAGAAATTTTTACTGAATTCCTTCTTATGCTTTGGCATATCAATTTGAAAGTAAATGAGAAGCATGGTCGGCATATTTGATTTTTTATTATTTTTGCTTTTTGATATGAAATTCTGATAATTCCAAGAAAAATACTGTTGACAATATTGGAAAACACTATAAGTGCATTGTGATCAGAAACATACGTGCTGGAAGAGTGCCTGGAAGACAGCCAATGCAGGATGTGTTTCTAATTATGAAGAGATATCAATTGCTAGACCTCTAAACTGTTTACGTTTTAGACTCATAAAAATTGAATCTATTTTTTATTTTATTTTGTTAAGAATATCTTGGAGTAGACAAAATTGACTGAATAAGAATATACAGTATATTTAAGTGTATGAGATAAACACCAATTTGAGTTTAATAGCTCTTGAAAAATGATGTGAGGTCATTGTAGGTAAGATTTTAAACACCCAGTGTTGTGCTCATATGAGATTGATCTGGTATAATACAAAATTAAACTCCACAGGGAACTGGGAAAACAGAATCAAGACACATTAAGTGGAGGAAAAAAAATGATATTTATTTCTTTATCTGTACAATCTGAAAATAAGGTTGGAGGGCAAAAAAGCAATCAAATTTCACAGAAATATCATGAAGATATTATTCTAAAGAATAAACAAGCTGTTATTGTTTTGATTATTAACATGAATATTTTATAAAAGCTAAGGAGTATGGAATTTTAATTATTTTCATTATCATACTTTACGAGCAATGGATGCATTTTAAAACTAGAATCAAATTTGTGCTTCATTACATAAATGAGTATTATGTGAGATAATTTGTTTTGAAATTAAATATACATGATATATGTGTCTTTGGAGGGACTATGTGCTGCATGGTAAGAGAATTTCACTCTAAAACTTAAAGACAGCTTGATCTCAACTTATCTTCATAAAAATCCAATCAAATCATTAATGATCCAAAGATGATCCCTTCTCCTGAATCCTCTAGAAATGGGATTTTGCTGAGAAATTGTCTGTACCTTGTAGATCTTGACAGGGAACTTCAAAAGACTGGTGCCAAGATGAGTGCAATAGTTTTAATTTCTTCAGTAATTTGAATTAAAATTGTGCTTAAATTGAAGAAACTAACCAATTGTAACTCTAAGAAACCCGAATTCAATCAATTTAATCATGGTTTCACATACTCAATAATTTGTACTGATGTCCTCATTAATATTTTTTGCCCATTGACACTTAGCAAAAGTCAATCACAGAAAACGACGTCTGAAAAAGAAATATTTGTTAGATCATATGAGGCTTACACATATGTGAAAATAGGGTTTAAGGTTGAACAGAATCTATTTTTCTCAGGCCCTGACCTTATCCTGAGAATCACATTCCCTCTTTCGTTTTCTTTGGGGTGCTTGTATTTTCCCTTCCTCGTTGCTTTTATTTTTGTTGAGAACTCCTGTGGTTCTCCTGACTCCATGTCTTCTGCCATGACTGATTAGAGTAGGAGAGGACTTAAACCTTGCAGAGATTTTCCCCGGGAAATTTTGAAATATTCAGACTTTGTGGTGGCAGATATCATGAGATGAAGGGCTTGAGATCTATGAGCAGTCAAATATCCTTCCATGAAAAATCTGATTGCAGTGAGAGAGAATGAAGCACACAGAATGGAAAAAGTTGAAAAACTAATAGGGAGATCTCATGGCATTCTGGTGTGGCTTTTGTTTGTTTGTTTTTAAGTTTAAAAACATATTTCTCATTTTATACTTTAATGATTCAATGACTTTTCTGGAATTTCCACTTTTTCTACTGAGTTCAAGTTCAATTTCTGTAACTTCTAATCCAAATAGACATGAGCAATAGAACAGACCTGAGTAAGGTTTTATGCTTATGAATATTTTAGCAGGATGAATCCAAAGCAAACATTTCTCCTGACTGGTTCACTTAGATTAATTTCCTTAATTTGTATGCATAGATATCATTTATGGTATCTATAGTGGTAGAAAGTGACTTCCAGGACACCACTCTCTCAGGTCATATTTATCTCACCACACTTTTCTTAACTTCTATTACTGGTTCTTCCTCTTCTCCATGTCTCTAACCTATAAAATTTTTAGGTGTCTATGGTTCAGTCTTGAAACTTCTACTTTACCATCTATAATGAGTTCCAAGTGATCTCAGGGAGTTACATATTATCTGTATGTTAACCATCTCAAATTTAAATCTGCAGCCCAAGCTAGACATATCCTCTGAATGCAAGACATGTGTACACATGTGTACCGACAGCCTACTTAATACCTTCACTTGAGATATCTAGCAGTCTCTCAAAATTGACATACAAATTTAGCTTTAGCTTCCTTATATCCCAAACTTACTACTCCCGCAATCATCTTCATTTTAATAAATGCTACTTCATTCTGCTAGTTATGCAAGCCAGAAAAAAGAAAAGAGAAGACTTGGAGTAATTTTTGAGTCTTTTTTAAATATGCTATTTTCTGTCTACGAGCAAATTTTACTGACTCTAAATTCACCATTTTTTTCAAACTATGACCATTACTTATACTTTAATTTGCCATTACTTTGATCAAAATCTCATCATCTCTTGCAGCTTTTGAAATAGCCTCCTGACCGGTTGCCCCGTTTGGACCTTTGGCAACAGAATTATTGTAATAGGCTCTGAATGACTCCTTTCACTGTCTACCGCAGGAAAAGAGTTATTTTAGAAAGATTATGTCATGCTCTATTCAGATCCCTCAACAGCACCTCATCTCTCTCTGAATAAAAGCCAAAATCCTTACAATGACCTTGAAAATCTTACTTAATCTTACCATAGGCTCTCTGATTTGATCTCTTAAAATTCTCTTTTTCTAACCAGACACAGTTGCTTTCTTTGCTATTTCCTTGAATATGTCAAATGAGTCCATTTTTGTAATCTTGACTTTTCTTTCGCTTTTGTCTAAAAGGGACAGAAATATTTGTTTGACTTGCTCCATTAATTCCTTCTAGTATTAATTTTTTCTCTTAATATAATATCCTCTAATTTTTTCTCATCCTTGATATTTTATACATTCTTTAAAAGACTACCTAGATTTTATTTTATTTCAGACATTCTCAGTTTAGGGATCTGCACTTTTTATCATTGTTAATCATCATCTATTTATAATGTATAATGTTTAAACTCCCATTAGATTCAATGAGTACTTTTCTTTCATTATTTCATTTTTCTTTCATTAAGAACCAAATATATAGGCTTTTAAATAGTTGGCATATGAAATCGTAAGTTTTAGTTAAGTTTTGTAATTTATTGGAGTAGATGCTAATTTTCTATTTCACAAGAACTGAAGGCTCAGAAACTCCATAAGTCACCAAAAATCATACAATTAATATTTAAGCAACACGATTCAAACACACATCTTTTGTTCCTTAGGCAAAGAGACTTTTAATTAGACCACAACTCTGTTCCATATTTTTAGTGATGCTATAGATTTTGTCAACTCTAAATTTAAATACTATCCCATGATAATGAACATTTTTTATGCCATAATTATGTGTTCAAACTGATTGATTAATTTCTCTGACCCTTAACAATTAAGTTTCATTAGTAAATTGTGGTATATATGAAATTATGTGATGCCCACTGGATAATGGAATATACAATTGTGTTCTTAAGTCTTTTATATTTTATAGTAGGCTTTATAAAGCAACAAAAGCTATATAACTAATCGCACATTTGGAATTTAAGAAAGCTGATTTTTTTCCTTCATAATAGTCTCTTTTAAAGCAAGATTCTTGTCTTTATTTGTCTTTGATGCAATGCAAGTTGTTGCTCTTTATTTAAAACAAATAACATGGACAATAATGGCATACATATTCTCCATCTTCATCACCAGCCAACACGCAATGCAATCTGGTTGTAGTACTTTAAAGTGATATAGAAATTAGCAATGACTGATAACATTAAAAAATGTACCATATAGGATAGCTTAACTGGGAGATAAAATGTTTTAATTCAATGACTACTAGAGAAAAAGTTTTAATCAGAGCACTTCTTATCCTCACATAATTTCTGTTACCCATTTACTTTAATAAGTGCTCACCATGGTCATAGTTAAACATTTTTAATTTTAAGAATAAAGTGAAACTGTTATCATTTTAGGGTTTTACAATATTCTATCCTCTTTAATTTACTCTTTTAATTCTATGACATAGGGAGGAAGAATAAATATTAACCTCATTTTACAGATTAATAAACTATCCCATATAAAGTAAAGTAAGTTGTGCCCAAGACTAAATAGCTAGTGCATGAATAATCCAAATTGAAACAAGTTTATTTGGACTTTTAATCTACTGCATCTGAATATTATATTAATATATAGTAAGTCACTGAGTAACTAAATGGCTCTCTTCAGCACCAGAAATTCAGTTTATATTTCTGCATATTTCTCCATGGTAAATAATTTTTATAAACTATTCCCTAATTATATTTATAATAAAATATTTTAAACTTTTGCATATGAAGATAAATTTGTATAATGGCCTTTGAATTGATAAAAAAAATCAACTAGCACCAGTATCAAAAAGTGACTAATATCCCCAACATTTAAAATATTTATATGGCTTTTTTTGAAGAACTATAAAAGTATTATTAACTAAAATATTTATTGATGGCTTTATTATAATCATTCTTTTGGACCTAGACCTGGCTTCTTCAAATAGAGTGAGAAAAGATAAATGATAAAGATTGGAAAGTAATCATTATTTCCACTTTAAGACATGATTAAAAGCACAATTTAGAATATAATAATTAATGGTAGTGATACATTACTGTATGACATGCTGAGAAATTCTGTGTCTTTTAATAAGTTTGGATTTGCAGGTCGGAATTTTAAAAACTGGTTAATTCCTCCTATATGGTGTGCCTGCAATTTAGATAAGGGCCACCAGATACATTGTTTTGGATGCAAATTGGGTAGCCATTCATGAATAACTTTGACTTATGCCAGACAGTATTCTTTGAGAACATTCTCCACATCATTTAGCAAGCATTGCTTTTTCTACAAGATAAGGATTTTGATTAGGATAATACTATAACATATTACCATCAATTTAAAGTTTAAAAAGATGGAAAATATACTAAGTAAGCATGAAAACACTGACATACATACACTATATGCATACACATTGGTAAAATGCAAATACTTATATTTGTTCATTGGCTTACATATTGTTTTGAACACTTAATAGCTAATTTAACTACCAAGAAAATGAAGGTTACTTATATATCAAAATTAAAGCTAAATATTCAGTAGACTGAGAAATGCTCTGATTGAGGTTATTAAAAGGGTTCTATGGTAGTATGAGCATAGTATTGATCAGAAACCTAATTTTATGTGTTCAGAAAAGAGTATCTAAAAAAGTGATGTTTATATTGATAGGTAAAGTATAAATTCATGTTAACTAGGGAGAGGTGGTGTTTAAATGAGGGAAAATTTTTACGTACTCAAAGGCAAAAGAAAATGTGGTGTTTTGCAGGAAATTCATGTACATCTGTATCATGAATCACTGGAGAATAAATGAAAAGAAATCAGAAACTAGATCATGAAGGCCCTGGAGAAACATGAGCAGGTTGGACTTTATCCCGAGGGTAATAGGAATGATTGAAAGGATTTAGTAGGAACTTACAGTCAGATTTGTCTCTTAGTATGACAGTGCTGACTGCAGTGTGGAAAATAAATCTGAGTGGAGTGACTTTGAAATAAAGAGGAAGTTTTTATGAATTTATTGCTATGATCCAAAAATGCAACGGATCATAACAAGATAGTAAAAGTGTAAGGTGGAAAATGTAGATAGATTTGAAAGATAAGGAAATAGTTACTACAAATCATATGATGTGGAGGTAAATGGGGGGTAAAATATATTAGTGTTTTATTGATATCATAATAAATTACCAGAAATTCAGTAGCTTAAAACAACACAAAATTATTATTTCAAAGTTTGGGAGATTTGAACTATAACATAGGTCTCGCTGAGCTAAAATCAAGGTGTCAGCAGAGCTGTATTCTTCTGGAAGTTCTTTGTGAGAATTTATTCCCTTGCCTTTTCCAGCTTCTAGGGACAGTCTTCATTTCTTGGCTTACGGCATCTTCAAAGCAGGTAATATCGCATCTTCTTGACTCTACTTCCATAGTCACATTTTTCTCTTGTACTACAGTTGGGAAATGTTATATGGGATTTTTTTAATTTTATTTTAATTTTTTTTATTTCAGCATTTTATGGGGGTACAAATGCTCAGGTTACATATATTACCCTTGCCCCACCTGAGTCAGAGCTTAAGTGTGTCCATCCCCCAGACAGTGCCCATTGCACCCATTAGGTGTGTATATCCCCATTCCCTCCTCCCTTCTTTCATCCGCCTGACACCTGATATGTGTTACTACTATATGTGCATTTAAGTGTTAATCAGTTAATACCAATTTGATGGGGAGTGGTGCTTGTTTTTCCATTGTTGTGATACTTCACTTAGTAGAATGGGTTCCAGCTCTATCCAGGATAATATAAGAGGTGCTATATCACCATTATTTTTTATGGCTGAGTAGAACTCCATGGTATACATATACCACATTTTATTAATCCAGTCATTTATTGATGGGCACTTGGGTTGTTTCCATATCTTTGCAATTGTGAATTGTGCTTCTATAAACATTCAATTGCAGATGTCTTTTTTATAAAATGTCTTCTGTTCCTTTGGGTGGATGCCCAGTAATGGGATTGCTGGATCAAATGGTAGTTTTACTTGTAGCTCTTTAAGGTATCTTCATATTACTTTCCAGAGAGGTTGTACTAGTTTGCAGTCCCACCAGCAGTATATGAATATTCCTATCTCTCCGCATCCATGCCAACATTTGTTGTTTTGGGACTTTTTGATGAAACATTCTCACTGGAGAGAAGTGATATCTCATTGTGGTTTTGATTTGAATTTCTCTGATGATTAGAGATGTTGAGCATTTTTTCATATGTTTGTTGGCCA
>CAUYRT010012697.1:0-16653 GCA_963574885.1 Lepilemur ruficaudatus
TACAACCTTTCTATTCCTTTTCAAATTGTACTTTCCAAAATCTGCTTGACACCAAAAATAAATGTCTAGAGCCCAAGGACAACTACAAAACCAAAATCAAAAGACACATTGATTACCCATCAACTAGTGGCTCTCAAGGGGAAAAAAAAAATTAAAAAAAAAAAAAAGCATTGTCTTGTAGTGTTTGCTCATTTTCATAGTGTAAATATTCCCACTGTGGCTGATTTAAGCTACCAACTTGTCATCACTGAATGCAAAGTCAGAAAGCAATGCACATGATTAACTGTCACAAACTGGCACCTGATGACTTCTGCACACCACCCCCATCGGGTACAATCTCAGTATTCTGCAAAACACTACAGGGGAAGCAGAAAATAAGGACAGCCCTTGTCTGTTTGCAGTTTATTTGGAAAACAAAAATGCCTAATTAATAGGACATTCTTTGATCCCTTTTTACAGCTTGTGCTAATATTCAGCTAGGGAAAAGTAGAGTAGCCAGTAGTAATACAAACAGGTGTAACTCTTTGGGGAAGCAATAAAGTAATAAATATCAAATTGTAAAGATGTCCACAATTTTGACCCACCTGTAGGAATTTTTCTAAGCAACTAATCCTACTGAAGCAAAAACAAAGTGTTGGAGGCATTCCCTGATTTGTTATTTACAAAAGTAAACAAACAAATGAATGAAACACAAACTGTCTCAATATCCAACAACAGGTAATGGTTAGCTTAAGTATTTATAGTGCACAGAACAATGGCCCCCTCAAAGATGTCCATTCCTTAATCCCCGAAACCCATGAATATGTTACATAACGTGACAAGAGGAACTTTGCAGAAATAATTAAGATTATGGACCTTAAAACAGGGAGATTATCCTGGATTATCCAAATGAACTCAATCTAATATATGAGTCCTTAAAAGCGAGAACTTTCTCTGCCCGGAGCAGACAAATGTGTCAGAAGGGAAGCTGGAGAGATTCCAAGTATGATAAGGATTTGGCCCACCATCGCTGGCTGTGAGATGTAGGGACCCATACGCAAGAATCAGAATGAGAGAGACCTTTAGGTAAAAGTTCAGGGCTGGCCCCAGGTGACAACCAGCAAGGATACAGGGGACTTCAGCTCTCCAACAGCAAGCAACTGAATTCTGCTAATAATCTACATAAACTTGCGAGCAAATTCTCTCCTAGGGCCTCCAGATAAGAACCCAGCCTTGTGAGGCCCAGCCTTTACCCACAGAAACAATGAAGTTAATGGATGGGAGTCTTCCTATTGCTACACTTTTTAAATGATCTTTTCTTTCTTAAACCCACAGCACCTGCTATCACCTGGCAAGCACAGGTGCCAAATAAATCGACAGATACAGATGAATATGAAAGCAAAACTTGGAAGAGGATGATCATGTTGCTCTTGGCAACTCTTTTCTTCATTCGTGGCTGTGGCTTTTCTATTGCCTGCTGATTGTGTTGCGTGACCCCACAGCTTACCCTGCAATCCGGACTCCCATACAAGCACTGGTGATTCCCCCCACCCCAGCTGCTTCAGGAAGGAACAAAGGAAAAGTGGGCACAAACTGTTTTTGGAATATTATGTTCCAGGATGAATAGAATTGAGTCTAACAAAATGGAAATTTTCATTTACACAAAATAGTCCCAAATGAGGGAATCAGATAATATCTGCTACTGGGGTCCAGTGCAGGCTTCCTGGACACAGCCACATACGCTTCCAAGCCACACTTTGAAGTGATGACAGCCATCATCCAGGTCCAGAGCAATATGATCAGGAAACCAAAAATCAGTGACTTAGGATGGGCCAAGTACTGTGCCTCCTGCTTTGCTTATCTCATCGGCATCCCCGTTGTACTGATGAAAAAACTGAGACCTGGAGAAGTGACTTAGCCAGAGTCACTCGCAGCTCTCCCCACCGAGTTCTGTCTGTCTGGTTTTTCCAATGCATCGTGTTATCTTTCAGAGGTCAGGAAAGCGAGGGGTCAGGAAGTGAAGCCATCGAAGACACGATTCAGCACGCTGGAGAAAGGAAGCCCAAAAGTGTCCACCAGATTTCAGAAGGGCTGCCACAAGCAGAAACAGGCAGAACTCTTCCATGAGGCTCTAGAAAACTAATGAGGATTGGTGGGAGGGCTGCGGGAGCAGAAGAGATGATAATGACAAATGCCTTCTAGCAAGACCAGCTAATGGAAAACGCACTGGAAGCGAAGGTCCGAGTTCCCCACCAGCGGGCGGGTCCAGCGGAGCCTGCACCTGCGGCTCGGGAAGCCATCCCATAGGAGGTGGATTTCTGCATTAAGTAAAAGGCCTTTCCCACCTCGAAGATGCTGTGAGCTGGTGAGTTGTGATTCCTCATTATTTCTATAATTAAAGGGAAGGGAAGCTGGCATTTCTGAAGCTCTCCTCTGTGCCAGGTAACATGCCAGATCTCATCATATGTCATTACTTCTAATCCTCACAATACCCGACTCTCACCTTGCCAGGCGGGTAGCAAGGAAGACCTAACTTATCTCTATATCTGCACATACAGATTTAAGTCAACTGCAATCAACATTTGCAATGCCTGCTTCTGTGGCAAGTGTCAGACAGAGAGGAGTGGATATTGAAGCACTAGCCCTGATCCTGTCTTTCCTAAATGACCTGTCTCCTGGCCTGTGCTCAGTGAAGGGCCTTTCTCTTTTCCAAGAGAACATCAGCTGAACCCAGCAGGCAGAACAAGAGAAGGAGGAAAAGAAGTCAAAACATGAGTATCATTTTTTTTCTAGCCTAGGGGATGGAAATGTTGACATTTTCTTTTTGTTTGCATTTTTAGGATTAGTATTTTAATTTCATTTGTATGCCAATTAATTGAATGAATGTCCAAGACAGAAGCCATCTTCCCCAATAGGCAGGTCATCCTCTGGCCAAAATGGACAGAGAAGGCTACAGAATCATGGAATTCCCAGGATAATCCTGCCCTCTCTGGTGGGCTGCCACACCCTTTGTCCAGCTCCCTTCCTGTGTTCATTCTTGAGTCTCCCCTGGTAAGTGACTGGGTGGCATCCTGGAGATGCGACCACATGACCAAAGACAATGGAGGCAAAATGCCTGTGCAGAAAGCACCTCTGTCCACATGAGCAGAGTCACGTGAAAGCAGAGAATGGGGACAGACAGGGAAGGAAGGGAGAGGTGGAAGAGAGGAAGAGAAAGAGAAAAGAAAGCAGTGGGAAGACAGGGAGAGGGAAGGATGAGACGGCCATGGGCAAGGAGGAGAGAGCAAGACGAGAAGAAAAACGCGGAGGCCAACCACAGAGGGGCCTCGGACCGGATGGACAGGCTGAGGTGTGGAAATCAAGACAAGGGGAAGCTCACATCAGCAGAAAGTGAGGGGAGGAGTCCTCAAGGAGAGCTGGGGCTCTGGACGACACAGGGAAGCACTGCAGAGAATGTAGAAGGAAGACAAAGAAGCCAATGTGGGGAGAGCGAAGAATCATCACCGAGGGTACCGCACAGGCACCATCTCATTTCATCCTCACTCTAGCACCATGTGGTAGGGACAGCGAGGCACAGAAATGCTAAGCCCCATGCTCAGCATCACACTGCCTAGCTGGAGCATGAACCAGGGGCTTGGAATCCAAAGCCCAGACCCTGCCTCTCCACCACACTCTTCCTGAGCACTCAGTCGGGGAGTGGAACCACTGCAAACCTCAGCTCGTGGGGGCACCCACGTCTCAGCCTGTCCACCCACCCTGCCCCAGACGGCCAGGCTTTCTCCCTTGGACCAGGGCGCCCTGCCTCAAAGGCTGGTGTGAACAGGTCCTCCTAGGATTTCCCTGCTAGTCACCCTCCACCAGAGCTGTGGCTTCTTTTCAAGCCAGACCCTGATGAGAAAAGCAGTACAAGTGAGCAGGGGGTGCAGAATGCTTGTTTTACTTTGCACCTGAGCCTTCTGTTGCTATTTAGTCAAAGTGACAAGCTCTCTCGGCCACTTGAGTTTCATCCTAGTTTTTGTCCTTAGCATGGGAAGTCATTTTGTCTAAGCTGAGGGCCCCTAGCTCATGCAAAGAGGCAAGATTGCTACTCAGGTTCCTCATTTTATTAAGCATCTACTATGTGCCTGGCATGGACTGATTTAAAACTCAGAAGTTCTTTGTGGGGTGTTCACTATTATTATCCACACTTTCAGATGAGAAATTGCCCACCCAGGTGGTTTATAGTCACCCAAATAGAGTGTTCCCTCCACCTGGCCCTAAGTAGAACAAAACAGTGCGGCATAATTTCTTTTACTTCATGAAGAGATGGTAAAGGATGCAAACAGAAACCAACTTTCCCTCCACTCTCCATTAAGAAGCCTCCCTGAGAAGTTCTTTTCCTCTCCCCACCTCCCAAGGGGGAAAACTCAAACTGGTCCCATAACTTTTCCAGGCATTCTGCCTGGTTAGTAAGCTTTCCAATTACTTTGGTTTACAAAACACTCTCATTGAAATAATTAAAAAGTCCTATCTAGAACAATAATCAACTCTACAGCTGAGCCCAACATAGGTAAAACCTCTCCCCTCTCTCTGCAGTTCAGGCCTGTTCCACAGGGGACACCTACAGTGGGACAGGGGCACAGCTGCCTTCTCTTCTCATGCTGACACCAGGCAAGGGGGCTTCAGTCCTATTATTTCTGTACCAGTGGAGATCACAGACTGGACTCACATTGAGCCCTGCAAGGGCCATCCTTGAAGCCGCTGTTATTGACTGACATCTCTGATGCCATCCAGTGCTGTGTGGATGGTACCTAGCTTTAGGATATGAAGGCACTTGGTGTCTATAACCTGCCCAACACAGAGCTGGAAAAGTCCTACTTCCTACTTCCACGCAGAAGCACTGAAAAGTACTGGAAGAGGTCTGGCTCTGTGGACATGACATACATAACTGTAACAAGGAAGTGTTACCCCTTAGGCAAGTCTTTGATTATTCTACTTAATTTAAATCAGAGCTCATAACAGAATAAGAGCTGGCGGGTATATACCTTCATAGGAAGACACATGTATGGGTCACTTGGTAAAAGTATTGATTCAAGACTCAGAGGATCAAGATAAATTTCTCATTCTCAGGCACAGAGATAGGCATTGGTCATGCTCATTCCAGCACTTTCCAGGGGAAAGAGCATTCTAGTCAATGGATGTCAAAGGTTATGGTCTCATGCTCAGGGCTAGCCATATTGAGAGTGGGGGTTGGGGAATGCATCAGGCTGTCTTAGCTGAAGAAGGGATTTTTTTTTTTTTTAGACCAGGTATCTCTCCATCACCCAGGCTAGAGTCCAGTGGTTCATCATAGCTCACAGCAACCTCAAACTCCCAGGCTCCAGCGATCCTCTTGCCTCAGCCTCCCGAGTAGCTGGGACTACAGGCATGTGCCACTGTGCCTGGCTAATTTTTCTATTTTGGGTAGAGATGGAGTTGCTCTTGCTCAGGCTGGTCTTGAACTCCTGGCCTCAAGTAATCTTCCCACCTCGGCCTCCCAAAGTGCTAGGATTACAGGCGTGAGCCACTGCATCTGGCCTGAAGAAGATATTTTAAAATCACCCATCCAACCACCCTTGCTCCAATGGCATGCTCAACAAGAAGACTCCTGATTATTTACTTATCCACCATCACATTGCAAAACAGTAGTCACCGACGTGGCTGACAGAAAATCCCAAAAGCGCACAATAGCGTATCACATTCTGCTGGGCCGACTTAGGTGAGCTGGAACTAATTTCCCAGAATCTCCTGCACTCTATGGTTCCGAGAGAAACTTGACCAAAGGAGGAACTTGCATGGGATGTGTAAGGCCAAGGTGAAGCCACAGCTTTCACTTTCAGGGGTTAGTCATGACCAGATAGGACGGCACACAGGCACACAGGTGCTCCCCGGATCCCCGCCGGTCCCACCCCCGTGGTTCAGCACCCACCTCTCCTGCATGCTGTGGCCCCACGTGTTGGGCCGCAGACCCGCAGAGATGGTGGCTGCACCGAGACAGCGGCCACATCCCCCACACCACAGCCACGGCTGTGTAAGACAGAGGCAGTCAGCCAGAAAACACAGAATGTCGTGACTGGAGAAAAACGTAAAGTTCCAAGGTTATAAAAACACACAGAGAAAAGCCATTCTTGATTAGCATGTAGCATGCAGGAAATACTTTTCCAAGCACTTGGAGAAAACAGACGTTAGGAATATGGCAATAGGCTGAACGTTTATGTCCCCCTCAAACTCATGTATCGGAATCCTAATCCCTAACGCAATGGTATTAATGATGGAGGCTTAGGGGGTGATTAGATCACGAGGGTGGGGCCCTCGTGGATGAAAAGGGTGCCCTTATGAAAAAGACCCCAGTGAGATCCCGCACCCCTTCCACCACGTGAGGACACGGTGAGAAGGTGCCGTCTATGAACCAGGAAACTAGCCCTCACCAGACACTGCATCAAGATCAAGGTGTCAGGACCTTGATCTTGGACTCCCCACCCTCCAGAACTGTGAGAAATAAATTTCTGTTGTTTATAAGCCACCCTGTTATGGTCTTTTGTTACAGAAATTGGAATGGACTAAGACAGATACTATTCATACCTGATTTGGTACTTAGAGCAAATGGTGAGCAGGTGCATTAGCAGGCTGCCAATTTTCAAAAGTTAATAATAAAGACCCCAATACAAAGACACTATAGACTCCAAGTAATAAGAATGATAAGGCCTCAGAGAAGGGCCAACCAATTTCATACAACAGAGAAGGAAAATCAACATACAATCTATATAATTCTAAACATTTAGGCTTAACTGGCTAAGAGTTTTTATCAACCCCTTACTGAGTAGGAATTTGGAAAATAGTATTTAAATCCCATTTTAAAAATGATGCATGTGTGTCTACTGTGCATAGGAAGAAGCAGAGGCAATGACTAATTGCTTGCGTCCTGGGGCAGATTTCCTGCATTCAGATGCTGCCTCTAGCACTTACGAGCTGGGTGAGCTTAAACACTCTGTGCCTCAGTTTCCTCATCTACAAGATGAGCATAATAATAGTGCATATCTCATAAAGATGTTTTTGAAGAGTAAATGAATCAATATTTGTAAAGCACTTGAGAAAGTTCTTGGCACACAGCAAATGGTACATAGGTGTTTGCTCTGGACAAAGGTACTTAGTTTTTATTCCATAGTGTGAATTCAACCTTCCTAATGACAACCTTGCCGCTGTCTTCTCAGGTCAGGTTAGAGACTCTTCGCCACCCTCACAGCTAAGAATTGATATCAATAGTCGTTGCCCTACTGGCAATGGCGTGCAGAGACACGGAGCTGAGGGGAAGCGAGCCCAGGGGAGCAGTCTCCCTACAAATTCTGCTTTGTAAAAGCTGATTCCTGTCCTTTTTGGTTGGAGTGAAGTTCAAGTGGAACTACTGAGTCTCTCCAAATAATCTCTCTGGGTATTTCTGCCAAGACCTGGTTTAAAAGATCTCTTTTTTGCCTTGGTTAGTGGGTTCCACCTTTGGGCCCCACACAGTTCGCAGGCATTGCTGGCACATTGCTGCCATTTGCTGTCTGTCTCCCTGCCTGTTCCCCTGGGAACCTCAGTGAATCAATAAATCTTCCCTTTCCTGCCATGTGATAAGTGCAGATTGTCCCTCTTGGCTTGGGGCTATGTGTTGTCACTTTATGATCCCTTCCTTCTTGCTTTAACGTGGTTTCTCTGTCACCATAGCAAGGCCAGGAGATGATCTTCCCAAATAGCAGTGATACCCACCAACCCACCACCGCCTTGGTCTCCCTGTTCTGTGTTAGGTCTTGCGGGAAAGTGTGGAGATGGCTAAGCCGTAATGAAAGTGAAACCTGAGAGGTCCTGCCCTGCCCTGGGCCCACCGCCCCTTGGCAAGCTGTCTAGCATTGGCCTGCATGCCCCCAGTGGCATTTGGGAAAGGCGGGGAAGAGGGAAGGGATGTAGGCCACATTTCATGAGCCTCCTGTCATGGAAAGGCAGCTGGAGGCTGTCAGAGTTCCCATGTGACAACTTTCATTTCACAGATTTGCTAAGTTCGCACACTGGCATGTACTCATTTGCCCTCTTCGGCGCTGTTGTTGTCAGAGCCCTAATCAATGTCTGCATTGTGTCTTTACTTGGCCTCAGAGGAATTTACTGAGCACCTCATCTGCCAAGCCTCGCCATGGCACCTGCCTCCAGGTGCTCACAGTCACATGGAGATGGGCACAAATAGACAACCAGGGGACAACCCGTGAAATGCTGCAAGGGGGACGCCCCACATGCTGGGAAGCTGAAACCACCACTGTCTGCTGGAGGATCAGGGGAGGCTTCCCAGCGCAGTGGCAGATGAAGGTATCTGAGGGCAGAGATTTCCAGGAGGCTGGTGGATCTACTAGCCTCCAAAAGGAGGTCTTGGCTGGATCAAAGATGGAGTCTTCTGCCTCAACATAATCATTGGAACTGGAGGAATTGAAGGCTTGGCCCGCCAGGGCTGGTCAGAATGAGAAGAGAAGGTGGAGAGGGCTAGGGGTCCTTGAGTCCAAGCACAGAACAGAGGTCGCCTCCATGTCCGTGGAATGACTACTGGCATGCTTGACAGTGGATGGGCAGTGAGCTCACAGGGGAAACTGAGGCCCTGTTGGGTGTTTCCTCCCTTTCCATGAGACCAGCCATGGGGCAAGACATGTCCTATTCCCCCAGGCTGCCCTTTTGCCAGCCCCGTTCCCTGGGCAGTGACAACAGCTCCGAACCAACCACCCCCACATGTCAGCTCCTCCTGTACCCCATTATCATGTTCTCCACCATTTACAAATATCCTACCTCACATACAGAGTTTGGCCTCAGGTTTGGCCCTATGACAGGAACTTCTGTACCTTGGTCCCTGCTCCCTGGGTAGAGCCAGAGCTCCACTGTCCCCACCACCCTCCCCTCCCTGCCAGCTTCAGGAATAAGAACTACTTCTCCACTCCAAGCAGCTCCTTGAGGCCTCATTCTTTGTTGTGGGAAAGAGGAAGAACTGGCCCAGCTCCCTTGGGCTCTGTCCTCTCCCACCCTCTGTGCCAGGCTGTGGGCCCCTCAGGGTAGAAAACGTGACCAATCATCCCTGTGTCCACAGGATCCAACAAGAGACCTTGGTGGAGGTAGGGTAGGAGCTCTTGGCTGTCGGTAGCAAGAGTAACAAGAATGATGTAAATTCTGTACTTCACAGACTGGAGGACTTGGGGAGTTGGAGAACTATGCCCCCTCCCCAGTAAGAGTGACTTTGGAGATACAACATTTGCAGTACGTGACGCTTAGAACAGAACACTCAAAGAGCATGACTATAAACACCCACCTGCTTTTCCAAGGACATAAAATAGCTTTTAGAATGACACAAAGCCTCCTTTCTGTGCATATTTCACTCCATAGGGCACTTCCTAAATGAGTTGATGAATCCAGGTCCAGAAATTGTATCATGTGATTTCTTTATTTTTTTCTTCCATCCACTCTGATTGAAGCTGAAACATTCCAGGGAAACTTGCTTTCCAAAACTTACACTTCTCCAGAGAGGCAGAAAATAGCTTGCTTTCAAATCCACTGTAAAGATTTCACTTAAAAAATAAAATAAAATAAAATGGAACCAAACGCTCCTGGCGTCTAATCTGACTACAAATTGAAAGCTATACTAGTGTTTACATGGTTTGGGGTTTTATTAGGAAAGAGCTGCCTGGCATTAATAATATGATGTTTAGCTGAAATTGAATTCCAACTCCCCATATTTCCAGACTCTGGGGAAATGAGAACACCCTGTTCATGCTCTGGGCCTCCGTAGGCTCATTCAAGGAGGAGGTACTTAATGTGGGACCCCAATGAGAGTCACAGCCACCATGAATTGGACACCATGAATTTGCATATATAAGATCTAGGTGGTTTCCTGCAACTCTTGCTTCTTAGATTTCACCAATCCCAATGTACAGATGGGGAAACTGAGGCTCAGATGAATTAAGTTCCTTGTCTAAGAAGACCACACAGGCAGTCAAGTAAGAGAAGGAGAATTTGCATCTGAATTTGTCTTCGTTTATTCATCAGGTACATTGATTCATCCACATTCCTCAGTGGTTCTCAACAGGGGTAGAGGGATAGGATTTTGCTTCCTCAGGGGACATCTGGCCACATCTGGAGACATCTTTGATTGTCACAATCAGGGGGATGATACTGGCATTTAATAGGTAGAGGCCAGGGATTCAGCTAGCTATCCTACATTGCATAGGACAGTCTCCTGCAACAAAGAAATAGCTGGTGCCAAATATTAATAGTGCCAAAGATGCAAACCCTGAATGTCACTGAGCCAGAGGAACACCCCAGTGTGTGATGTTCTTGAAGGGTACAGACAGATGCTTGTTCTCACAGCCACACCAAGAAAATGAGAATTCCTTGATTGTAGACAAGCTCTGTCATCAGTAGAAAAGATTACTTACATTTTCCATAACAATTATTTAAGGTAGAGGTGGTTAATTTGAATTAAAATATTTTGGGAAGAAATAATTAGAAAATGTCCTTCTCCTTGCTCTGTATCAGGATGGACCCTTATAATTCTGGGGACATTGTAGTACACATTGTACCACTCCCCTTTGGAAGTTCCCTAGGGAGACCCCTGAGGGGCAGTGGCAAGTCAGGACTCTGGTTCACAGGGTCACGTTTACACTTTCTGCAGCCGAGTGACGGTGAACGTGCTGAGCTGCTTCTTATTGGGATTACTTTTCAGAGGTCCCCTAAGCCAGAGCTTGATGAGTTTGGGTATTTAGCAAGAGTAGGATTGATAGATTTAAGAAAAAAAAAAAATAGAGCAAATAGGGAATCACTGGAACCATACCCAAGAAGTTTCCAGAAATGAGAGAGATGCAGACCAGAGGTCAGGAGCCAGTGAATCATGGAAGTGGATAAGAATGGGGGGGACAGGCAACAATGAAACAAGGGCTTGTTGTGAACGGGGCCAAGACTCGTTGCGTGGGGACCTGTCTGCTGATGGCAGGGGTACCCGCTGAGCTAAGAATCAGACAAATGAAAAATAACCCTGCTTTGCCTCCGGAGAAATGTCCTTGAAGGCCTGGCCTTGCCTGTCACCAGAAGAAGGAAGGAAAACTGCACAGCATGAGGCTGAAACCATAGCACTCTTCTTTGCCACACTGGCCAGGCAAGGCCATCCTTGGGAGAAATCCACCCACGTGCTCACACTCGGTCCCCCCAGCTCTGGTGAGCATGTTAGCTGTGAAACAGCTAGTCTTCAGCCTCATGCCTACGTGTGCAGAATCTGCATACTGGAACCAGGACGAAAAGGACAGGATGTGCCGAAGGCCTCGTGTGCACAAAGACTCAGGGTGGAGACATTCCGACCCACGCGGGGCCTGCAGACCCTGGGCAGGAGCCGATCTGTGCCACACTGTACTTAGCCTGTGCTCTCCAATTTCATCATTTCTGGCTCAAAATGGGCCTGCAATTTTCATTTCTTTATGGGCTTAAGTAATCTATTGCAAATGTCACCAGCAGGCTGTAAGGCATTCTTGCCGAGGAAACTGTTCTTTCTCTTTAGCAACTTTCTGGTTGAAGATTTGCCGGGCTGGGTAACTGTTTTACATTAGCTATAATGGTGTTTACATTGGATGCACGATGTTTAAATCACTGGACATATTTGTTATTAGTAGGGAGGCAGTGGCATTGTTTAGCCCAAGTATCTGGGGCGGGGGGAGCTTCTATTAGTATTGATAATATTTTACAAGAGACCTTGCGGGGATGTTTATAATAATAGCAGTGCTGTTTATCTTAACAGGATTATGTTGAAGCAACTTTAATTGTATTCATATTAAACATATCAATGGTAGAACTGATGTAATATGTTTAGCATTAATATGAAGGTTGCTAAGTTGGGGGCTTTTGAGATAAAATTAAAGGGCCAGGAAGACAATGGGACATATGGAAAGCATTTGAGGGGTTTCTGTTCTTGTCTAACAAGAAGGATTAGTGCATTTGCAGAAATACAGTATAAGATGTACAGTGGGTTGTAATGCTAGCATCTGTTTCCCTTACGCGAGAGCTCTCTTGGCTTGAGTGCATGCACGCGCGCGAGCGCTCTCGAGTCCCTGCCCTCTCACAAGCTCCACCAAAGCCCCAAATGTCAGGGATACTTCAGATGCTTTGCAGCTGGCTGTCGCACCCAGAGACGTTTCAAAATGGATTTTGTAATGGCTTATAAAAGTCCTACATTGTGCACGAGCGGTTATTGAGTGTGATATAGTGTGCACAAGAATGTTCCCAATTCCCTCCGCGCTGTATCCATCAATCTGGCTCTATTAGGGTTGGCAGGATAATGGCTGGAGTGAGGCTCTGGACTTTATCTCCAGCTGAAAGAAGCATCCTAATTATCGACTCATCAGAGCTACCCCACTCCTGCTTGGGGAGAACACTGCCAGCTCAGGCCCAGAAATTCCAAATCCTCACAGTCACTGGCCAGGCCCATGAAGCTTAGCTGCAAGATTGTGTCCAGCCCAGCGAGGGAATCACAGTCCCGATAAATCCTGGAAATCGACCCGACTACCCAGCTGGAGGAATTGCTCCAGTGTAACCCATCAAGGCTGGCTTTCCTGATGCTTCCCTTCCAGTCTGGTTCAACTCTCCCTGGGACCAAAAGACTTTCCAAGACTGTACAACAGAGGCTGGGACCCAGCCCAGGCAAGTCAAAAGCCCTGGTTTTCTGGAACATGAAAATAATGTCTGCACCTCCCATCTAAGTCCATTGGGAGGATTAAATGAGAGACAACACCCAGCAGAGTAGCCGAAACACGTCGTGCACTTAATACAGTAGCCCCCCTTATCTACGAAAGATACATTCTGAGACCCCCAGTGCATGCCTGAAACCCTATATATGCTATACATGAATGCTTTTTCCCCCTTACAATTTTATAGCAGATTCGTTCTTACCATAGATCTTTGCAACCTTATTATACTATTTTTTTCTTATTAAGTTGAGAATTTTTATCTTCTGACTTGAAGGAAGCACTTTATGGCTTCTCTTTGTCACATCTAAATTCCCGGTATCACTACTCTTGTGCTTTGGGGACATTATTAAGTAAAAGAAGAATTGCTTGAACACAATCACTGTGATACCTCAACAGGTGATCTGATAACCAGGTCAGCTCCTAAGTGACTGACAGGCAGGTAGTATCAACAGCGTGGATACACTGGACAAAGGGATGATTCGTGTCCCAGGTGGGGTTAGGTTTCTTTGGACTCCAGTGATAGGTACGGAGAGGGATGAAGTGTCAGGTCCCACTGAGTGCTAATGTGTAGCAGATCAAGGCCAGCTGAGGAGCTTGGCTTCACCCTTTAAGAAACAGGGAGCCAAAAAAGATTTTAGAGCAGGAACATGACTTCCATGGTCGGAGCTGTGTTTTCAGGAGATTAAACTAAAAGCTTTGAATGAAGTGGGCAAAAGGAGGAGAAGCAGTAATCCAGGTAAAGGGGGACTGACAAGGTTCATAGGAACGGAAAGGGAAGAGAACACGCATGCTGGAGAGATCAGAAATGTGATCGCATGTGACTGCTGGCTCCCTTTGCTCCTTGGAGTCTGGAAGAGGCATTGACAGCAGCTCTAATGAGCAAGGCTGACAGAACAAGCCATGCACCAGCAAGAAGCAGTCCCGGGTGTGTTTCCCAAGCATGCAGCTGGTGGTATTTCTGTATCTCACCTTGGATATGCGCTTTGGAGGACAAATCAGCTTTCTAGGGCTGCCATAAGAAAGCACCACACAGGCTGGGTGGCTTAAAGCCCTGAGACATGGACCAGTCCTAGTCCATGGGCTGTTAGGAACTGGGCCACACAGCAGGAAGTGAGCAGCGGGGTAGCAAGCAAAGCTTCATCTGTATTTACAGCCACTCCCCATCATTTGCATCACTGCCTGAGTTCCGCCTCCTGTCAGATCAGTGGGGGCATTAGATCGTATAATTATTTCATTATATATTACAATGTAATAACAATAGAAATAAAGCACACAATAAATGTAACATGCTTGAATCATCCTAAAACCATGCCCCTACCCGACCCCGGTCTGTGAAAAAATTGTCTTCTGTGAAACCGGTTCCTGGTGCCAAAAAGGTTGGGGACCACTGGCTTAAACAGCAGGATTTATCTTCTCACAATTCTGGTGGCTACAAGTCCCAGATCAAGGTGTCGGTAGGGTTGGTTTCTTCCGAGACCTCTCTCCATGGCTCGCAGATGGTCATTGCTATGGTCTGAGTTTGTGCCCCCCCAAAATTCATATGTTGAAATCCTAATTCCCAAGGTGATGGTATTAGAGGTGGGGACTTTGGAAAGTTATTGGGTCATGAGGGTGGAGCCCGCATGAATGGGATTAGTGCCTTTATAAAGGAGGCCCCAGAGAGACTTCTCATCCTTCTACCATGTGAGGACACAGCAAGAAGTCACTGTCTATGAACCAGAAAGCAGGTCATCACCAGACACTGACAAGCTGGTGTCTTGATCTTGGATTTCCCAGCACCCAAAACCATCAGAAATAAATTTCTGTTGTTTATAAACTACTCAGTCTATGGTATTTTGTTAGAGCAACCTGAAGGTATTAAGACAGCCATCTTATCCCTTGCGTCTTCAGGTGGTCTTCCCTATATCTGTCTGTGTCCAAATTCCTTCTTCTTGTAAGGACTGCAGTCATACTGAGTGCAAGGCCCCCCTAATGGCCTTACTTTACCTTACCTAAGTCTTTAAAGACTTTATGTTCACATACAAGTCATATTCTGAGGTGCTGGAGGTTCGGGCTTCAACATATGAATTTAGGGGAACATAGTCCAGCCCATAACTGAGGAGTTGACAGTCTTCCCTCACGGTTAGTGTCATGCAAAGCCACCCAAACCAGAGTGAGACAAGGCAGTTTCCCAGGCTTTCCTCATGGCTAAGGAAGGACTCGTCTTTGAGCAGGAGCAGGCAAAGCCAGGGGTGGGCGGAGAGTGGGCTGCAGACTAGGCCACCTGGGCTCAAGTCACAGCCCTTCCATATTGCAGCTGTGTGACCCCACAAGGACTATTTTTCTTTCTGCACCCAGATGTTCTCACATGTGAAGTGGGGTTAATAGCAATATCTACCTCATAGGTTTCTTACGATGGGTAACCGGGTAAATGCAGTTGGCCCTCAGTATCCGAAGGTTTCCCATCCCTGGATCGAACCAACCACAGATAAAAAAATAAAGAAATAATAACAATACAACAGTAAAAATAATACAAATAAAATTACAGTATAACAACAATTTACATGGCGTTTATATTGTATTGAGTATTGTAAACAACCTAGAGATGATTTGAAGTATATGGGAGGAGCGTGTAGGTTGTATGAAAAGGATATGCCGTTTTATATCAGGGATTTGGGCATCCGTGGACTTTGGTATCTGTGGGGGGTCCTGGAATCCATCCCCCACGGATGCCAAAGGACGACTGTGCATGTTAAGATCTCAGACAGTGCCAGGTACACCACAAGTAAATGTCGATTATGACATCTGTGCATATTCCCTCCCTGCTGGGATGGGGGTGTAGGCAATTGAAGGCAATGGGCCTTCAGTTGGGAAGGGAAGAGAAGGGAAGGAGATATGAGCTCCAGAAGCTTTAATTACCATTTTACAAAGTCAGGGAAAATGTGAGCATTTATCTTGCAAAAGGCTGCGTGGCTTAAAAAAGTCAAAGTGCTCGTTTTGGTGGACATTATTCAGCACACTCTCAGCGCCTAACAGCCCAGACCAGGCCCTGGGCAGGGGAGGGCCTCACAGAGCAGAGGAAGCCTGTACAAATCCCTGGGCCACAGAAGGGCCTGAGACCTGACCATGTGGTTCATTAGTACAAATCTTCCGTGCTGGCCCTAGAGGGCAGGGAGGGGCAGGCAGGGAGTGACTGTGTTGCATATCAAGTCAAATCCTGCATCTTAGGGGTGTCCCCACAGGGCCAGTGAGGCCCTGGCCTCAGGCACAAAATTTAAGGGGGTGCCAAAACTCAGTGATCAAGAAAAAAGAGCATTTTAAAGCACTGCTTTTAAAAATCAAAATTGGCCAGGCATGGTGGCTCACGCCTGTAATCCTAGCACTCTGGGAGGCCGAGGTGGGAGGATCGCTCAAGGTCAGGAGTTCAAAACCAGCCTGAGCAAGAGTGAGACCCCGTCTCTACTAAAAATAGAAAGAAATTAATTGGTCTACTAAAAATATACAGAAAAAATTAGCCGGGCATGGTGGCACATGCCTGTAGTCCCAGCTACTCAGGAGGCTGAGGCAGGAGGATGGCCTGAGCCCAGGAGCCTGAGGTTGCTGTGAGCTAGGCTGACGCCATGGCACTCTAGCCCAGGCAACAGAGTGAGACTCTGTCTCAGAAAACAATTTAAAAAAATCAAAATTAATTTAAAAAAAATTCATGATGGACAAAACATCAAAATTTTAAATAATGACAAGATCTGTCCCTGTGCTTGTACAATGCCCTTGATGCCTCACCCCAATCCTGGCCCTGAGTCCTCCCATTTTTTCATGAGTCCAGCCTCACTGTGTGTGACCCTGATCCAAGTCTTGGATCACACTGCTCGCTCCTCTTGGGGACAGCCTTGCTGCTTCTGAATTACGCAGCTTGGAGAGTTTGTTTCCCTCATCTGTAAAACGA
>CAUYRT010012698.1:0-12620 GCA_963574885.1 Lepilemur ruficaudatus
CTCCGGTAGAGCTATTTTCCAAGAGACTTCCTGGGTCTCTCTCTGTGCAACTTTCCTGGGTCTTAAATACCGAGACAAAGGTAAATATCTGGTCCACAGGATGGAAGCCAGAGATAATAAGTGTACTTTGCCCTGAAACATGCCTCTGTGTGACAAACAACATGTTTTATAGAAACAGGTTCCTGTTCACTCCTGACTGTTTACCTTTAAGCCCACAATAACTAAATCAAAAAAATACAGTCACTATACCTCTTTTATTATACTTCTATTACTTAATGACTACCTCTTAAAACTTAAAAGTTAGCCCCTAAAAGAATTTATAACTATTTGTTCACCTAAAGACTTATTATCCCTTTGAGAGGACTTATGACCTCAACCCCACTACCTATGTAATCCAGCTCCCCTAATAACTGCATTCCCTTATATGCAAATATGTTACCCTGACAACTAATAATTGAGATCTGTGATTGTAAAAACCTATATAAATCTAACCATATGGCTAGAGCATTCACAGAGAAACGGTCTGTCGCCTAAATACCCTGCTATGATTATTCTAATCTTTTTATATAAAACTATAAACTATATCTTAGTCTCTATATATTCTTTTATTCTATTTCCTATCAATTTTCTTATCCTCTGTGGCAACCCTTATCTAGAGACGTGGCCCCGTGGGGAGGAGCAGCTGACCTCCTCGTGGGCCTGCCGCGTCTTCCCCCCCCGTAGTGACATCTGGCGTGTATGGCCTCTTTCAGTGTCTCCAGCAGTCCTGAGCTGGGGCTTTAACTAGCCTAGTTTCATAAGTAAGGCATGGGGATTTATTGTCCAGAGATTCCACTGCAAGTAAGTAGCAAAACCAACTCATTTAAGGTCTGGCGGGCGCTTGAGCCAGAGCCTTCAACCAAGTTGCTAATTGTCCATTGACTGGGAAGCTCATGGGTGAAAGGGAGAGGAGGACACAGGTGACTTAGTTCTGACTTGTAGAAGGGGCAAGATCCATTGTGTTTTGATTTTTTTAAATCGATTTTTTTGTAGTTTGTACAGCCCTTATTTCAAAGTGTATGTTTCATTAAGCACTGTGATAGGATCCTTCATATACTTACCATCTTGAGAGGTTTTTTCGGCCAGTTTTTGCATGTGTTTCAGGGAGTTAAAACCAAGAAGCTGAATGGCTTCTTTTTTCCCCCGCCAGAAAATCGGTTCAAACTGCAATCATGATGTAAAGTATTTTTTTCATACCATAGCTAAAAGTTTTTTTTAAATGTCCATGAGAACAGAATCATACCTTTATAGTGCTTTGCGTATCAGACTCAGAATTTTATTTTTGATATAAAATGTTCCCAGATTTCCAACCATCAGTACTTGTTCTGCTTCCCTTCTCTTATCCCAGGTTATAACCCTCTGTCTGGTGAAGGAGGTGGAACCTGCTCCTGGAGACCTGGACGCAGAGGTCCGTCATCGGGCGGATGAGGCTAAGAATCTTGTTAGTGTCGCTCGTGACGTTAACAAGACGAGTCCTTAACCCTCGATTCAATTGCCTTACGCACGCTTTTCACAGTGACCGGCCAAGGGGAAGGGGGGTTATTTCTGTTCTTTACAGCTGCATACTTGAAGGCTTCAGTCAGCATATGGTATAGATGTTGCCACTAGGCATCGGTCATTGGTCACACTCCACTTACAGACAGTGATTGCATGTGTTGATTTCATGGTTAATTGCTAGTTGGTAAGTAAAGGCCTCTAAATGATTAGTAGTCTTGATAAAGAGGCCTAGTAATGATCTTTTAAGTTAAAGTCCTTGCTGATAGGACAGTCTCTGTGACAGGTTGCGTTGAATGATGTCTTCCTTATAAATGGTGAGCCCACCAATGAGGATTACTGATGCAGACAGTTGATGGGGTTTGTTTCTGTATATTTATTTTTATGTACAGAACTTTGTAAAAAACTGTAAATATTAAAAAATTTGCCAATAACATTTTTAGCATCTTTATTAAATTCAAGGAAATTTCTTTATGAACTTGAATTTGTCTGTCAAACATTAAACAGCTTTTTGTTACAACCTTCAACTATTACTATTTATTTCTCTACTTATTATTCTTCCCCCGAAATGAGTATGGCAAGTGGCAGACTCCTTGGGGTTTATCCACAAAATCAGGCGCTTGGGGCTTAGTTTGCCAAATTAATAGGACAAGGAGACATCTTGCGCAGGTGTCTGAGAGCGCTGTCGGTTATCTCCCTTATGCCGCGGCCCGTTTGTTATGTTCTTGTCAAGAAGCTGTATCGGGGTTTTCTGTAAAGGGCCAGCTAGTAAATATTTCAAACATCATAGGCCACATAGAATCTCTGTTTGCATAGTCTTTGATTTTTACATTTTTTAAGGATTATGGGCTGGATTTGGCCAGTAGGTTATATAAATTAGTCAACATTATTGAGTATCTGATGCAGATAGGATAGTCCATGGTTGTGTCTTTTGACACATAAGGAGGAAAGTGCAGTCTGGTTGAGTGGTACTTCAGATCTCCTGGGGAGGGCCATGGGTAAGGGTTGAGGGAGAAGAAACAGGACGCATGAGCTGTGTGATTACACACAGTTCAGCATAGTCAGGACTAAGTCCTTGAGTCTGCAGAGATTGAGTTTCATTTGGACTGTGGAGGAAGTTGGGGGGTTCAGGCAGAAGAGGTCAGTGGGAACAGGGTGGGCCCTGTGAGTTTTAGGGAAATCTTAGACACTTGCTCTTACCAGGTTCATCGGACTTCAGGCTTGAAGGGAGTTTCTGGTCTCATTTGACTTGATAGCACATTTTCTACATGCCCCTCCTGCAGCCTTCCCTTCCTCCGCCATCTGTGACACTGCACACTGGGTCTTACACCCGTGACAGCACACACCTCTCCGCTTTGCAATTCTGCCATGGCCTCTAGTTTTCTTGAAAACATTTTCTGTTTCTCCAATTTCTCTTCCTCTATTTGCTGTTAACACATTGACTGCCACACACAAAAAAAGCCCAGGAACTTTTCCTTGGGGGCACGGTGTTTTATTATGAAAATAGAATAAAAACTTGAAGTGTAATTTAAAGGTAAACAAATAGAAAAAATTTATTGACTTCTATTCATTTAATCCGTGTTTTTGGAGTTAAATTGTCAATATTGATTGTAACAATAAGAACATCAAGTAAGATTTTATATATGCTTCATGCAGCCCCGGGGTCAAAACTAGAGTGAGTTACATACAACTCTCATGGCCGTTAATGTGTTAAATCCATTTCACTAAAGCTGTTTTTAAGGTCACCTGTGGTGGTAAGTCTGATGGGTCATTCGCAATACTCGTTTTAAGTTAGCATCCTTTGTAATAAACTTTCTAGGTGTGTGGTGGCACACACCTATAATCCCAACTACTTGGGAGGCTGAGGCAGGAAGATCACTTAAGCTCAGGAGTTCTAGTCCAGCCTGAGCAACATAGCAAGACCCCATCTCTAAAAACAAAGGAGATGGGAGGTTCTCTCAAAACATGCAGGAGAAATGAACTTGCCAGTGTGACCTCTGATTTGGAAGATGTATCCATTAGCTTTTCCAGCATCCCAAACCACTCTGAACTTAATGACTTCAACCAACCATTTGTCCCTAGGATTCTGGGTTCAGCCCAGTTGGTCTTGGCTGCATTCACTCATGCATCTCTGGTCTGCGGTGGGTCAGCTGGAGGCTGGGCCCAGTGGCCTCACTAATGTCTGCCAGGTGACTGGCTAGCTCCAGCTTGTGCTCATGGTGGCACAATTTCAAGAACAGTGTGCCACAGCTTTTCAAGTCGCTGCTTGCTCCACATTTTGCTACCATCCCATTGGACAAAGCAATCCATACGGCCAGTTCCAGTGTAAAGACTGGGGAAAGAGTCTGCCTTGTGGTGGGAGGAGCTGTAAAGTCACATCGCAAAGGTGTAGCTGCAGGGAAAGGAAGACACTGGCCATTTGCAGAAGTAAATCCTCACGGGGAACTCAGCCCCCATATACACCTTTCAGCCTGTGACGTCTCTCCCAATCTGGACCAAGGCTGTCCCCACTCGAGTCGTGAGGACCATCACCTAGGTTTACAGTCAAGAGAATTGCCTAGCAAATGGGAAGAATCCTGCTCTGACCAACCCCCAAAGAGCCTGGAAAACGGCTTGTGCCATTCGGGGCTCCAGCAGGAAACATGGCACATGCAAACTGGTTGACTGAGGAACATGTTTAAACAGTGGACTATTTGTCCAGGTGCAGGCAGAGTTTAGGAGTGATACAACTCTGGGAGCAGCTATCATGGGGAGGCATTAATGCCCTCAAGCCTGAGAAGAGTCACCAGAACCCAAGGAGAGGACCTGTATGGAGAGGGCCGCCTGGCAGACAAGCCTTCCATAGAGACAGCCGACTGCCAGTGCCCCACGAGAAGTATGGAAATTAATACTCTGACCTCAGTCTCCTCCTGCCCACCAGTCTCCTGCTAATGCCTCCCATTGGCTGAGCCCAGCTGGAAGCCAGAGTCCTTGGGGATGGCATCAGTATCTGCTAAGCTCATTAACTGATGCCTGGACTCCAGGTGACTGTTAAAGTTTCAATTGTGTCTCCCAAAAAGTTATGTTGAAGTCCTAACCCCAGGCCCTGTGAATATGACCTTGCTTGGAAATACAACCTTGGCAGATGTAATCAAGTTAAGATGAGGTATACTGAATTAGGGGGGCCCTAATCCAATGTAATTAGTGTATTCATCTGCCAGGGCTGCAGTAACAAAAGACCACAAGACTGCATGGCTTCAACAGCAGAAACTTACTCTCTCAAGGTTCTGAAGGCTGGAAGTCAGAGGAGGTGCAGGCAGGGCTGGTTGAGGAAACCTCTCTTTGGTTTGCAGATTGGACACCCTCTTGCCTCAAGTCTCGGTGAGTTTTGCTCCTTTGACGTCACAAAAGTTGAGAAAGGAGTGAAGCAGAGGTGGTTCAGCCTGGTGTATGTTCCAGGCAAATGTCATGGGCAGCCCCATGTCCAAATCTATGTGACATTTAAATATAATATTTAAACATTATATGTGTTTTGCAATGGCATAAATGTTCATTTCTGATTTGACAATTGTTAAATGCATAAATGTTCATTTTTTTAACCAAGCAAAACATTGATTGGGAAATTTCATGAAATCCAGAAAATGTAGAAAAGGAAACAAACTATACAACCCAGCAGAATGTCCCCCGTTAATTTCAACATGACTGAAATGACATTGAACTGCTCTGCTGGCAGCAACTGAATACCGGGGCTAATTGTATCTTCAGGCCACTTCTGGTTTGTGAGAAAGCAAGTTATCTTTGAGACTTCTTTTCAGTTTACTAACTGTGAGGACACATTTTCACAGTGCCCTTTGAGTTCAGGTTTTGGTGGCATCTGAACTTTCTTAGGGAGACAAAGCCAAGGAAAATAGTGTGTAGAATCCCATGCCACCAGTTCATGAAGGCCAACAGATTAAAAGTGGCATTTTCAGGAGAATTGAAAAGAAAACGGAAGTTTCAAAGAGGTTAACAGCCCCTCAGACGGGACAAAGATGGGCTTACTGCCTTTGCATTGGTGTTGGGGAGGCTGATGAAGGCCTGATGATGTGGGCCACCACTCTGACCTTTAACCCCACCCCTCCTCACATTGCACCCTTCCTCCATGCCCACCCCCGCCCCATGAGACATCAGGGTTTGCCAGCCTTCGAGAAGGCATTCAGATGAGCGTTTGCATCATGAGCACAGCACGTTCGATGCTGTTGGAGGCAGTGTGCACAACACAGTGTCCTGAACGACTCCCGATTTTGTGCAGCCATGTAGGGCTTATTTGGACCCTCAGATTTCAGCAGGGAGGGGCTGCAGACAACCTCTCCCGTGTGAACTCCTCTGCAGCTTGTGATGCCCGAGCAGGTGCAGGAAGACAAAAGCTTCTCAACTATCATTTACAGCCATACCCAATAACTTACACTGGCTGAGGTTTTGCATGCATTGGAAGGTAAGTGACCCATTTCTCACATGAAAACAGAGACCTATGGCTCTCAAATCAACTTAAGTGTCAGAATCACTTGGGGTGCATGTGAAACCCACACACCTGCCCCCAAAGTTTCTCATTGAGTTTCATGATGCAAATGGTAGATTCTAGTTGACATTTTTTAGTTCAACTCCTCTCATTTTACATTTTACAGTGTCACCAGCTAGTTAACCACAAGTCCATAAGGAGGATATCACCTTGGAAAATTCCAGAATAGGTGATAATTAGAAATAGGTTATTATTAGCCATAAAATAAAATGACCATTGTTCTATTGGAGTCCAAGATTAAACAAATCCTCACTTAACAGGAATAGCTACATACCACAAGAGGGCGCCATTGTCACAAAGTAACACTGCCTTTACCCAACCCTTCGTTGTGTTCAGTATCACAGTATCCAAGATTTTGAAAGATTCTTTCTTTTATAAGTAAAGGGTTAAAAAAAAATGGCACGAGACCCTAATATTATGGAAGACCCAACAATAAAGTACCAAGAGGAACAAGTATAAAAGGAGTGGAGAAACAGATTCTAAGTACAGGCATTTTGATGATTTAAGAAGGCTCTTAGTATTTCCATAATGGAAGAACACTCACATGACATGTTCAGAAACCTAGAAAGTAAAAGTTCAATTAGGTCTCTGAAATTTCCTAACCAGTTGCTAAGGGGTGAGTGACACAATTTGAAAGGAAATATTCTGGGGATTCTTGCGTAGAATCTACAGCATTTTGAGCCTGGGTTCTGCCTCTGGTTCATTGGCTGGTGACAGCATTCACTAGGTGGCTAACTAGTTTTGTCTCTCTGGGCCTCAGTTTCTGCTTACATAAGACAAAGCAGTTAGACTAAAGAAGCTGTCAAGTAGAATCTATGGCCTCTGCAAACAGTTTTGGGGAAGTTAACTTGTGGAAAAACTGATACCGTCTTTTGTTGTAGTTGTTAGGTTATATAATCATGTAATAAAAGATCAAAATGATATTTAAAAGTACCCATGGGGAAATCTCACATCCTTCCTTCCAACTCCTCTCATTTTTCCTGGCCCCCCCATGGTATCACTTTTATTTCTTGTGCGCCCTTCTAGTGTTTTGTTATGAAAACACTTGGAAGATTCTTATCCATTCTGCTTCCTGTTTCGCGCCATGCGGAACTTTCCATTCGGTGTAAAGACAGCCTCCCTGCTGCCTTTACCACTGCAGAGTATTTCATTCTCTCATGGATGCACCATCGTTTTTGTTTTTGTTTTTTAATCCATTCTCCTGTACCTGGACACTTGGGTCTAATCTTTTACTATTACAAACAATGTAGCAGAGAATAACCACATACAAGTACCATTCTGTGCTAGCATGGTTGGAGGACAAATTCTCAGAAGTAGGATTGCTGGATCAAAAGGAAATGCACTTGTAATTTGTAATGTTAACAAAATTGCCCTCCACATGGGTTGTGCGACTGCTCTCCCACCAGCATGTTGGGAAAGCCTTCTTTCCATTGACTCCCCAACAGGGATGTATCATCATACCATTATTAATTTGGATTCCTAGAGAGGTCTTAATCACCAGGTCTGCATAACAACCCTATCACCATCAGGTGGGTGATAAGAATATTTGCGACCCACCCTGGCATGGGCTTAATAGCACAATAACAGGATGTAGGAGAGAGAAATGAAGCCGGGTCATTTAGCAGCAGGCATTATGGTGTGCATGTTTTCTTATCCTTGCATTGTACTGTAGGCGTTTCTAGATCAGAATTTCTGTTGCCTCAATTTGTAGTTGAAACCTTCTTCTGCAGCTTGAATGTTTTTCCCAAGCAATTTTATGCTTCATTAAGCCTCAAGTAGAACAGAGTTTGAGCTACACATCTGGCTCATCACAAGGCGCCCAGACCTGACCCCAGCTGTGTAGCCCTCAGGTGGCCATGCTGCTGCCCCGCTGACCAGAGCCTGGGTTCCCATGGGGGAAGAGGGTCCCTCCTGTGGATGGAAGCTTTGTCTTTGTGCAAACTCCCCAGCTGTGGAAACCCTGGCACCACTTTAAAGATCAGTGGCATTTCTTGGGAGAGGCTGGGAAAGGCAAACTTCTCTGTTACACAAGGATTAAGTCTTAGACCAGAAGCAAACTTTTCCTCTGCCGCTGCAGTGAGCTTATCTCCCAAACAACATTCAGGCTATTTCCCAACAGTGCCTGTGCTGGCAGCAGCCAACGTTTTCTAGTTAGTTAAGATGACATCCCATCTGGCCAGCACGCAGCGTTGTGCTAGATTTAAATGTCTTCTCTGTGTCTCTCTCATACACACACACACTCACACACACATACGACACATATTTGTGTGAGAAACTCTCAAACCGACTCAGGGTCAGAATGTACAGAACTGATAAGCAGACCAAGGTCATGTGAGGCACGGAAGGACATTCTAGCAGAACCAGTGTTTGGAAGCCAGAACATAACATAAACCCTGGTCACTTGCCCTTTGCTGCATCTGACTGGAAATGCTGCAAATAGAAGGAAATGATGAGCAAAATTAATAAACAAATGAGGACCTTGCCTGTCAGTTTAATAGAAGCATTAATAATGAAGCAAAGTTTTATTAGGTTAAGAGAGGTTAAGTGGTAATATTAGTAAAGTGGTCGCTGTAGATTTTCTTATTTGCAGGCAACTAACAGACCCTTCTGAAAGGATGTACTATTATAACTCTCTCCTCGGCATTCACTGTTTCTTAAAAGAGGCATTTCTAAGGGTTTTAAAAAATTATTACTACTTTTTCCAGAGCCCCCTGTTTTAGGCGAGAGTCCAGAAGCTTCGTCTTTAAAGAAGCCCTCACAGGGAACTCTTGTCAGTTGTTCGAGGCTTGCTGCCAACAATTGAGGTATTTACCAAGAGTTTCCAAGAAATTGCTGCAAATTATATGAAATGTTATACCTGTAACAAGCTTTCAATGTATTAGCAACAGAAAAAAGTGTAACGTGTGTGGGAACAGAGTTGCAATTTGCAAGAAAATGTCTAGTAACGGTAAAGTAGGTAGAGATGCCTTTTAATTCTGCATCAGAGAATCATATTCATGAAAACAGGAAGTGAGATAATCCAGCATTTTTTAACAAATTTCTAAATATCGGACTAGAATTACTACAGAGGAGGCTTTAGCTTGATTTTGTGCAAAGATCCGTTTAGAAACAAAGAGTTGGAGCCACTGAGACCCTGCAGGTGGGACTCGCTCAGTGTGGCACTCAGACCCCATCCCACCCTCCTCACCCCGACCCAGCACAAATCCACCTCTCGGGCTGGGTATGTGCCATTAGGATTCTTCATGGGTTTCCCTTATGGGAGTTCCTGATTATGGTTAACACCTCCTCTTTTTTATGATGAGAAAAACCGTCAATGACTCCCTCAACTTAACAGAGAAGTTCCAAGTGCAGCAAAATCAAGAAACTTGGTATTAATATCATGAAAATTCTTTCCTCACTTTACTGCAGTGAAATGCCTATAAAATCTAATCAACCTGCCGTCTCCCCATCTTTAAAAATAAATTAGGGTGAGGGGGGCGAGTAGGACAAGAAGCCACCCTGGCTTCTAGGAGGCTTTGGGGAAGAAGGGTGCGTGTGTGTGCACTGGGGCAAATGTCTGAGACCCTTGCTGACCTCCCTGGATCCCTGCTGGTATTGGCTGGTCTCTGGACAGACCTCCATATTGGGGCTACCAGCTCTGTCTGGCCTTTTGGGCCTCTGGCTGTCACTGAAGTCCTTGGTTCCAGGTATTTGCTTCCGGATGTGAAATCCCCACTTAGGATAGCCTTGTCTCCTGATCCAGGCCCCTTGCTGGGACACTTTTGGCTTTCTCCCCAGGAGAGCTGCTTCCACTTCTTCCAGCTGTGCTGGAGCTTCCACTCTGGCTCCTTGCTGGAAGTGGCCACTGCCACCATATTATTCTCTCTTCTCTTTCCTACCCTCCCTTGGCCTGGCATTCCTCTTTTCCTAGAAGGACTTCCCTCATGTTTTCTTCTCCTTCTCCTGGGGACTGTAAGCCATCAGGGTCAGCCTTTATGGAGAAAAGGGTATCCTCTCTACCTGTCAAAAGAAACATCCCCATTCAGCCTGCAGGTGAGGTAGGTGAGGCTGTTGACCTAGGAACTGAGGGACAACCCGGAACCAGGGAATTGAGGAGGACAAAATATTCATCATCCTCAAAATATTATTCCCATCACATGTTTATGTGATTTTCATTGGATTTTAGTTTACAAAAGGAAAACCAAACAAGTCTAAAGCACGTTAGAAAATATTGAAATCATGGACTATGTCACAAAGTTGAACATCTGCATCTTGCCAGATTTGTGCTTTATGTAAATCATTGTGAATTATGGCTGTTGCTGAATTTGGGGGATCTGGTGACTCCTCAGCATTTGTGGTTTACAGCCTTACTGGAAACCTCTTTGGATGGTTTTTGAGCCTGTAATTCATGGTCATATGTTCTGTATTTTTCCCAAGACCACTGCTAGAATCCTGTATTCACTGTATAATGAGTATTTTATTTTTAGATGTGGATCACCTCTTAGGGAGGGAGTCTGTGGGAAGGTGGGTAATGAACTATTTTTGACATAAATCACAAGTGTCAAAGAAAGTGGTAATATCCAAAGAATAAACAAGAGTGACCACCATTCAGTTGCAGAGGAGGTATATGCAACTGCCACCGCTTGGTATTTTAAATTATGTAATATTTCAATTATTTGGTCATATTAACAATGAAGAAAGATCCAACGATTACCCCATGCATGCTTACTTTCTGTCCCTAATTCTTGGGTTTATTTGATTCAATGAAGTGAACTTTTCAGGCCCAGGGAAATACTTTGTTCTTCAGGAGTTTCATTGGAAACCCCCAATATGTTGGCAACTAAGTAACAAGACTGATATTTACTCTATACAAAGTTTGTTGTATGGGTACCTTCTCAGCTTTTGTTGCCTTAGCTGAGTTTTTGTAGAGAAAATGTATAAAATTTAAAATCCAGCATAGATGAGCTATTATCCAATATCTGTCTGTAGAAATCCACAGCACGTTTATAGATGGACTATATTAAAATATTGACAACAGTGGCTGATGCCTAGCACTTGGGAGGCCTAGGTGAGAGAATCGCCTGAACCCACGAGTTAGAGACCAGCATGGGCAACATCTTGAGAGCCTGAACCTGTCTCTACAAAAAATAGAAAATTAGCTGGGTGTGGTGGAGCATGTCTGCAGTCCCAGCTACTGGGGGAGGCTGAGACAGGAGGATCACTTGAGCCCTGGAGTTTGAGGCTGCAGCGAGCCATGGTCACGACAACTACACTCCAGCTCAGGCGGCACAGCAAGACCCTATCTCAAAAAAAAAAAAAATACACATATGTGTGTGTATGTACATCGGTACACACACATACACAGGAAGACTCAAGCTAGGGGAACTAGCCAGCTATCTGCCCACATAGAACGTAAATAAAAGTAGTGTTCACCATGTGGAGTATTAACATCATTTACCATTTCTTCAACATCTATTAAAGGCTGGCACTGTGTGAGGAGTTTGGGCATTAAATATCAAATACGGCTTTTTTTTTTTTCTTATGTAGCTTAGAATCTAGTGACAGGGAACAAGGTAACCGAATTCACGGTTCACTCTCCAGGCGAGCACGTCCCGAACGGCTCCAGCTGTTGATTCTATAGCGCTCGTCCTGCCCACAGCGCGGCGGGCACAAAGGTGCAGTGTGAATCCGCACGGCGCGGCCGAGCGAGCGGAGCGCGGCCTGGCTCGAGGGAAGGGCGTGGCCGTGGGTTTATCTGAGGACAGTCTATGCAGCAGGGACGTGCGGTTCGTGGAGAGTCTGGGGGCCAGGAAGCCCCTTCTGCAAAACCCGCTCCCCAGATTGGCGCTGGCGACGCCGCGGCGCAGGAGCGGGCTGGACGCGGGCACGACGCCCTCGCGGGGCCGCCCGGCGCCGCCGGGAGTCCGAGCGCAGGCCGGCGGGGGCGTGGCCGCGGATAACGGGCCGCTCCGGCCCCGCGGGCGCCGCGCCGGCCCCCACGCCCCCTCCGTCCGCCGCCCCAGTCGCAGACCGCGGGCGGGGCGCGCGGGCGGATTTTTTTTTTTTTTTAATGTCAAACTTTGGCCACGTGAACCGCCCCCCATTCACTTTTGCGCCAATCGCGCTGCGCGGACGGATCCCGAGAGGGGCCACGGCTCGCCGCCGCCGGGGCCGCTTCATAACGCGCTGTGCGTGACGTGAGGGGCTCCTGTTGCAATGGCGAGCTAAGCCGGAGGATGTGCTGCTGCAGCGGCGGCGCCGGCCACGAAGAGGACGGGGGCAGGCGCAGCGCGAGCCGAGCCGAGCCAGTCGGGGGACGCGGGCAGGGCGGGACGGGGGCCCGACCTCGGCTGCCACTGCCGTCGCCGTCGCACTGGCCCCGCGCCCTTGCGCGCGAGCGGGAGGAGCCGCCGCCGCCGCCTCGCGCCCGAGCCGCCGCCGGCGCGCGCCGGGCATGGTCCCCTCTTAAAGGCGCAGGCCGCGGCGGCGGGGGCGGGCGTGCGGAACAAAGCGCCGGCGCGGGGCCTGCGGGCGGCTCGGGGGCCGCGATGGGCGCGGCGGGCCCGCGGCG
>CAUYRT010012700.1:0-24216 GCA_963574885.1 Lepilemur ruficaudatus
CATATACAGTACAACTGGCTCCTCACAGCCTTCAGGGCAGCTAGACACAACCTCTGAGCTTTAGACGTTTTCAGGCATATTTCAGGTGAAGGCCCTGGACTCTACCACCCTACCCCCGCATCTGAATCTCAGGCTTTTCCACGGAGTCTCTTGAAGCTTCCCTCACTTGGCCCAAGTTTTTGAAAAAGTGCGCTTGTACCTTCCTCATACAACATGGACAATCTTCTCCCCAATAAATACTCACTTTCCAGTGATTTTTAGCCCTTTCCTATACAGCATGGAGGTTGGTGATGGGCTAAGTCTGGCATTATTATTTCTCGTATCCTTCAGTGCACTTTGCACGTCCACACCTATTATACTACTCTCAACTTAGGAGGCTTGACCTAAACTGAGATAGAATTATACTCCAATAAATACACTTAACCACTAAAACTTCACGGGAAGTAATATAGCTTTTTGTTTGATTTCAAATGAATTTACATTCTTGCAGTGCCTCAGGATAAAAATTATGGAGTCTGTATTAAAGTGTTGATATTGGAGTTAGTAAAATACACACATGTGCACACACATATACAATGAAAATAAGCAAGGCACTGTGACCTGAAGAGACAGTCTTTAGGGCTCAGCAACAAATGAACTTCATGAAGAACTGAAATCATCTGATTACAGCCATTTCTGACCTACCTCTGTGTAAAAAGGAAAATAGTGTTCCGATTATCCAGAAATTTCTACCTTAAACATTTTTTGTTTTAGCAGACATCTGTTGGTTGTTTTCCCCTCATGGATTTCATTCATTCTTCTCCTGATTAAAATTAAAACATTCCAGATTTCCTCTGAAGAAGTCACCTCCACCCTTTCCCCATGATGTGCCTAATGTATGATCTGGATTCTTAGATCTGAGCTCAACATCCAGCCTCTGTCTCCACCCCTGCAGACTACAAAGTGTTCTCCATCAGGACCAGATACATCATTTGGGAGGGAGTTCAATACAAAATCAAAATGTTCAAAACTTATTAAAATTTTTAAGACAGTGACAGCAGAACATTAAACCAGGGCTCTTCTCAGTGCAGGACCTTGTACCATTGTCACACTGGTCACACACCCTGACGCCAACACAGCTCTTCATTCTTTTGTGTAGATCCATATTTCCATCCGGTGTCATTTTCCTTCTACCTGAAGGACTTCCTTTAGCATTTTTTGATAGTGTGAAGCTGCTGGTGACAAATTCTTTCAGCTTTTGTATGTCTGAAAAAGATTTTATTTTGCCTTCATTTTTGAAACGTATTTTTGCTGGGTATAGAATTCTGGAATAGCAGCGCTTTAAAGATGTTGATCCACCATCCTCTCTTCTGCATTGTTTCTGACCGGAAATATACTTCCATTTTATTGTTGTTTCTCTGAATCTAACGTGTCTTTTTTTTTCCCCTCTGACTGCACATAAAGTGTTCTCTTTTTTTGCTGGATTTCGGCAATGTGATTATGATGTACATTGATGTAGTTTTCTTTCTGCTCCTTGTGTTTAAAGTTTTTATGAGCTTCTTACATATGAGGTTTATAGTTTTCATCAACCTTGGAAAATTTCTGGTCACTATTTCTTAAAATATTGGTTTTTGTTCCACCCATTCTCTCTCCTTTCCTTTGGAAAGTCCAAATACATAAATATCAGACTCTTTAAAGTTGGACCACAACTCACCAGTGTTCTATTCATTCTTTTCAGTCTTCTTTCTCTCTGTGACTCACTGGGAGAGAATGAGTCTTGCTGTGTCTTCAAGCTCACTAATCTTTTCTTCTTGTAATAGCTAATCTGCCATTATTACCATGCAGTATATTTTTCATATCAGAGATTACAGTTTTCATCTATAGAAGTTAGACTTGGGTCTTTCTTATATTTTCTATGTCTCTATTTAACCTGCTCAATCTTTCCTCTAACTCATTGAACATATGGAATACAGTTATAATAACTGTTTTAATGTCCTTGTCTTCTAATTATAACACCTGTGTCAGTTTGGGTTCAGTTTTGATTAATTGGTTTTTCTCCTTATTGTTCTTTGCATGCCTGGTAATTTTCATTGCATGCCAGGCATTATGAATGTTTACCTTATTGGGTTCTGGATATTCTTGTATTTTTATAAATATTCTTGAGTGTTGTTCTAGGACACAGGGAAGTTCCTTGGATACACTTTGACCCTTTCAGATCTTACTTTTAAGGCATGTTAGGCGAGGCCAGAGCATTGTTTATTCTATTGCCAGTGCTTTCCCACCGCTAAGGCAAGATGCTTCTGAGTATTTGACCTATGCCCTTTGAAATTCAAGCCTTCCCAGTCTGTAAACTATTACCAGCCCTGTTTGAGCTCTAAGTACTAGTCCCACTAATCTTTTCAGGTGGTTTTTATCTGGCCTCAGATATTTTCCTCAAATGCATGTACAGATCAGAACTCTCTCCATTCTAGCATCCCGCTGTCTAATAAAATTAAAAGTTACATAAAAAACTCTTGTGCCACTATAGAACCTAAGGGTATCCCTGAATTAGAAGTTCATAAAAGTCAATTTTCATAATTATAACCCCACGTATCAAAGAGGAGGGTAAACGACAGTCCCTATTTAGAGGAAGCAAGGGCAAATAAAAAACATTTCAGAAACACTTTTCAACAGTGGCTAACACTGCTTCAGTGTGACCCTTCAAAGGCTAAACTCCCATTATTTGAAAACGTGACTTACTGCTTATCAGGCAAAGGGTAGGACATATGGTGTGTGTCAGTTTCAAATGCACCCTGTCTCCTTTCATCCCTAGCTTAGAATCAGGTCACTGGACTTTGAATCCTATATTCACCACTCAGTACGTGACCTTAAAAAAGTCACTTACCCTCTCTGGGACTCAGTTTCTCATTTGTAAATAGAAGATAATAATAGCTGCCCTGCTGGCTTCCTAGGTTTCCTGTGAGGCTTAAAATCCAATGAGAGCTTTTTTTTTTTTTTTTATCTATCCTGTTCTCTTCTCTCCCTATTTCAATGTTCTTTTGCCTCTGTGTTTTTCTTACCGACCTCCCCAGATCCCTCCCCCAGAGCTAGGCTGGGAGCTGGTCTGCTGGAGCAGGACTATCACAGCTTAGTTGCTATTTGTTTCTCTCCCCATGGGTGCATGGATAGCCCTGTTTGATATGCTAACTCCAGTCTCCAGGAATTACTGCTCAAATTCTGTCCTCTGGAACTCCAACTCCAACCCCCTCCCGGCCTCCCAATTTTCCCAACAGATATCTTTCCTACCAGCCTTGTCCAAACCCTCATGGCTTAGAAACCTGCTCAAAATCTTTCCACTCGTGGACTTAGTGAATCTGAAAGGAAGAGTCTGTCTGAGGTTTGTGTAGCAACATTCAGGAGGAAGCTGAACATTTCTCCCTTTTTTTTTTGCCCCTGACAATGCTCAGGTACGGAATTGCTAGTGTGTTCTTCCCCCTACTGCATAGGCATTGACCCTTGGCCCTCAGCCCCCCACACCTCCTTGGTCTTGAATGAGAGGACCTTGGGAACAGAGCAGGGCGATGGCTCGGTGGTTAGGGATGTATTCACGCTCAATTCTTCATCTGTAAAGCTAAACCCAGCTAGAACCTGTTGCAAAGTTTCAGCTTGATGTGACCTATAAGTGTGGGAACTTCTGACTGCTGTTTGAAGTAGCTCAGTGTTTCCTTTTCACTAAAACTGCTCCTTTTAAAAATATATCATCATCCATTATCACAAAATCAGTTGTTTTCTGTATTTTGCTCAGACTTCTAATATGGCATGAAGATTTTTGTTATTTAAAGAAATCTTCTCTTGAGATATTTAGGGAAGATCCTGTTGCTAAAGAAATCCAGCTACATTACTATTAGAGTAAGCTGCCTCTGTGCTTCTGAGAGCTTTGGGAGGAGAAATAGTCTAATAGATTATTCTACATTGTAGAAAATAAAAAGGAAGAAGTCCTCCATGAATGCAAACACATACATAAAATGCAAATAAACACTATTCATGCTACTCTGGGAGAGAAATATTTCTGGTCTTACTTAAGGGAAGATCCAAGATCATGCTGGAAAGAGGAGCCTCTACTGTCTGAGATGAAAGGAATGCCAGAGAAGTCTTTTTCCCAGAGGAAAACGATTAAGAATTTTGAAACCTGACATAGAGGCTGCTGTGGCAAGATTGACAAATACAGATTCAGAGTAAATAATGAAGGTTAACACTATCATCAGTGTAGGTGTATAAGCCATTGTGGTGTGTAAGCCACTATGACAATGATTAGAAGGAAGCTGGGAAAGAGAAATAATGTTGAGGTAGATGATTTTGTAGCTTAGGATTTATATCTATTTTAAAGATTTTAAGGATGCCTTAGCATTTAAGTTTAGCTATTTTAGTAAAGAGATATATTATGTTAAATTGGAAATCTGTGGTCTCAAATTCTTTTTGTACTTAAGGAAAAAAAACCTCAGCACACGAATGCATTACTGTGCAGACTTTATGCCTGGCATCCTGCCGCCACCTGGTGGCAGCATACCTAAAGTACAGAGCAAGTTGCTATACTAAACCCTAAGGCAATTTCTTAACTGCAGAAACTGACCACAAAGCAGAATCGTTCAGTGCCAGTTTTATATTAATCCCTGCTTCTAGAACTAGTCTAATAGATAATGAGTCACGAGAGTTTTATTTTTGTTAAACATACAGCAAACACCAAATTCAAACACCAAATCACTAAAACTATTTAGCGAAATGGAAAACATTCTGTACTGTACGTGGCATCAGCTGGATTAATTTGAATAACAGTGCCCTTTTAAAGGTATATATATTCTTTTGTAGAGCATTTCTTACCTTTTTACAGGTTGTTTTTATAGAATAGATTTCTTAAAACATGAATAGGATCTACATAAGATTTATATATGTATGTATGCATGTATACACACAAACACACACATACACTGCATGGTAGTTATGAGGAAAAAATATGATAAGTATTTTATGATCCTTATCCTTAAAAGAATTTCCAGGCTAATGAGGAAGATAGCCATCTATACAAACTGTAAGAAAAGAAATATTAGGGGCAAACCAAGTATAAAAGTGATGTCTTTGTCCCAACTTGGAAGACAGGGTCTTTTCCTGATTGGGGGTGGAGGTGGAAAGTAGAACAGGTGGGTGGAGGAACCTGTAGAGTAGATGGTGCAAGCAGCAGTGGGTAAAAGCACAGGTGCGAAAGGCAGTCTTCCAGGGTTCAAATCCCAACTGTGTTTCTTACAGTTGGGATTCTACCTTGAGCAAGTCACTTAACCTTCTATAAGCTTCCATTTCCTTGCCTCTGAAATTCAGATAATAACATTATCCATCTTCTAGATAGTATTGTTGTCAGGATTCAATAAAATAATCTAATAAAGCATTTTGCACAATGCTTTGCAAATAGAAAGCACTCGATTGTTGCTTAAAGGAGGCCAACTGGAGAGGCAGTGTTCAAGTTCCTGAGATTTAGGGGAAACATTATCATCTACCCATTGCCACAGCAATGCTGTGTTATGCACAATGCTGTATAACAAACTGTCTGAAAGTGCAGTGGCTTAAAGCAGTAAGCATTTATTTAGCCCAACTCATAGTCTGTGGGGCAGCGATTTAGGCTGGGCTTGGCTGGAAATTTCTTCTGATTGCAGCTGGCTCCCTCATGTCTGGCAGTTGGCTCCTGTTGGCAGTTGGCTCCAGTCTGCTGGGGGATGAGAGTTGACAGATCTGGGATGGTCTCAGCTGAGACAACTGGGACCCATGTGCCCCATCCTCTAGCATGCTATCACAAGCATGTCCTTATGGCAAAGACAAAAAGATACAAAAATGTGCAAGCACTTTTCTAAGCCTCTAGTTGCACCATATCTGCTAACACTTGGCCAAAGGAATCTACATGGGAAACTCAGTGTCAACTTGGGAGGGGAGGATACAGTTAACCTCTTGATAGAAAGAAATGCAAATTCACACAGTAATTTGCTAAGACACAGGGAAGGGTGAAGAATTGGGACCATGTGTGCAAACAATCCTCCACAGAGGTTTTCATTAGAGAAAAGATGGAATTTTAGACTCGTGGAAGGTCTTACCATTCTTTTAAGCCCCTAATCATAATATGTGAAATTAAAACCATCTCAGAAAATCTAAGATGATTAATGGGAGCCCACAAGGGGCAAAAAAGGACCTATATATAAAGGACCGACAAGAGGGTTTAAATGTATGGAAAATTTGCGGACAGGAATCTCAACCAACTTTCAGTAACTAGAGTGTAATAACTTAGATGATAAACACGCTGCATGAGCTTGGGATTGCTAGATCTATAAAAAGCTGAAAAACTGTTGAATTCATTGATCATCAAACTAAATTATTTTAGAAAATTAAACTCTAAAGTATTTGTCTAACAGAGAATCATTTTCATGCCTTGCTCAAATATTTGTTGCACACAGACTCTTCTCAGAGTGAGTGTGCAAAAAAATTTGTTTAATTGAATTTGGTTCCTTAGGTTAGTTCACTCCTCTAGACAGGCACAGAGCCTAGTAGTCATAATAACACTGATGGGGTTTTAGCAACTTCTCATCCATCTGCCCCTTCATTATATCTTGGTCTTGCTCAAGATCTTGTCTTCAGACCTCTTTGCCCAATGCTGTGTTCTTGGACGGGTTTCAACGAGCACCTTCACATAGGTTGGCTGTAAAGGCAGGTCTGTGGCTTTGTTCCTGAGGTCCAGGCTCTCAGGTCACACGTCATCTCAAGTGTGTTATTCACTTTATCTCTCTCTCCCAGTGAAGAAGAGATGCCATGGCATCGCGGCAGAGACTGGGGGCTCTGAGCAAGACTGCGGGGATTTGGATCCTAGCTGTGCCTTTGCTGTCATGATTATTAACCACTGTCTGTCCCACCAGAGCGTAGACTATTTTGCTCACTCCTGTATACCCATCTCCTAGCGCCGTGCCTAGCACACCGGAGATGGCAAATAAATATTTGGTGACTGACCTAAGGACACTTATGTGCAAGAGAGTGTTCTAAGTGCCTGACTTATCCTGACCTATTCCTCTCACCTGAACCCTGTGAGAGGGGCACTGTGGCCATTCCCATTTTATAGCAGAAGAAGTGTCTGAGACAGCCGGTTGGGTTTTGGTGAGAAAAGCCGCCAGTCCCTACTATTTTATATTTACGAGTGTCTCGTACTATGAAAGGAGTTGCCCTAGGCTGGTCTTGAAACAGAGACACCTCTAAGAACAGAATGAACGCCCACAGCCTTCTCCCTCACATTCTCACGCTACAGAGAAATTTCCAACAGTGTCCACCATGGTGGCTGCCTTAGGTAGTTCCATTTCTTCCCCACGGCAGACGCTGGATGACACGTGTCGCTCAAGGCGAGCACAGATGCAGTTGATGCGCTGTGCTGGTATGAACGACCCGCTACACACATACACACTCACACATGCCGACAGATGGGGAAAAAAACAGAACAGAGAGAGGGTGCCTCTTTTCTTACCTCCCAAATGCCAACAATGAAATCCTGACTTCCCTTCAGAAATTGTACTGAGGAAGAGAAGCCTGTGCCCTGACCTACTGCATGCTTTGGTCCTTGGAAGTCTGAGAGGCAGGGTGACTTAGAAAGGCTCAAAGTAAGCAAGCAGAGCCCAGGTAGTATCCTTCTCCTGCAGCCCCCGCAAAATAAATAGAGAAACAGATCATCCCCCTCACAGGTATCTCCCCACACCTGACTGCAGCAGAGAAGAGCAAGTTCCAGTGCAAACAGCACCTGAGACAGCAAAACCCATTAGTCATTCCCACGTCCTGTGAACTACTGTGATCGGATAATCAGCTGACTTGTAACTTCCCCAAGAAGGGCAGGACTTGCTGCTTTGAATAAGGAGAAGGGGGAAGGGGAGAGGTCTGGAGCAAATTCAGAAACACAAAGAAGCAGCGGAGGGAGAGCAGGCTTGGGTGGGCCGTAAGGCAGCGAAGTGGAAAAGGGGGCTGCAAAGGGAGTTGCAGGGGCCCCAGCAGGCAAGGTCATCAGAGATAAACTGCACCCACTGGACGGTGGGGGGCCAGGAGCAGCAATCACAGGCGTGACCCACACACCATCCCACTGCCACCTCTGGGTGTGCTGCCGGCTGGCGGTGCCCGGCGTGTGGGGCGGAATGCTTACATGGAAAGGCAGGCTGCACTCCATAACCATTGGTGAGGGCCTCGTGTGCCTGGAAAGAGTTTAACTGAGAAGGTGACATATGAAGAAGCACATGCAGCATTTATATTAAATGAACATGTTTATTGAACACCAGACATTGCTCTAGGCTGTAGAAATGCAATGAAAAACAAAACAAAACTGAAGAAGTTCCTGCTGTCGTGGAGCTTGCATTCTAGAGAGGGACCCAGACAATGAACAGGTAACAGATAAGTCTAGTATGACGTCAGATGGCAGCACATACTATGAAGAAACATAAAGCTGGTAAGAGAATAGAAAGTGACTAGCTCTTAAGGAAGGTGACCGGAAACAACTTCTTTGAGGAGGTATCACTTGGGCAGAGATTTGAATGAAAGGTGCGACTGAGCCCTGCAGAGATCAGCATTCCAGGCTGAGGGAACAGCATGTGCAAATGCCCCGCACCAGTTATTGTGAGCCAGGGAGAGGGAATGAACAATATCCTAAGTGCGAGCACGAGCCATCAGAGTAGGAGAGACACGGTTTGGTTTATGGTTTAAAGGCTCATGTTGGCTGCTGTGGAAAGAACAGACCCAGGGGTCAGAGGCTGGAAATCTAGCTGAGACACTGTCCCAGTAGTCGGGGCAAGAGATGGTGGTGCCTTGTACTAAAGTGGTTGTGGTAAATAAAGAAGGTGAGAATGCCTGAGTCAGGATTTGCAATGAAGACAGAGCTGATGCATTAGGTATCGATTGCAAGAGAAGTAGAAGGCATTAAGGATAAGTCAAATGTTTCTGGCCTGAGGTTTGGGAGGGAAAATTCAGGGGGAGAAATCAAGAGTTCCATTTGGGCATGGCAAAGGGGCTACTTATCACACATTTTTAGTAGAAATGTCTAGAAGCAATTATATATAGGAGTATGGAGCATCTCACCTTTTCTTTGCATTTGAAATAAATGATGCTACTAACTGGCATTCCTGTCCATGGCTGAGAAAATCCAATGTGTGGCCAAAAAACATTTCCTCATTCTGCACCCTACATAAGAGCTATCTTTTCATGCAGAAGCTTTTTCTCTTTACAACCTGCTATTACAACAAGCAGTCAGCCTGGGGCTGGGGGCATAGAGGTGTGACTTTTCTGTCCCACCACATGCCAGGCAGCACATCCTCAGCTATTGACCGGCTATTTGTCGTGGAACTTAACCACATCTTTAATACAGCATCCTTGAGTAGATATAAGAGAATGTCTGTGGACCCAAAAAAAAAAAAAGAAAAAGAAATGGTACAGGCTTCACACATAGTGATTGACAACTTGCCCACTGCAGGGATGTGAATTATTTTATCTGTTACCAGCTGACTCCCCTCTCAATCAGCTTTTTCACACAGACCCGAGAGCACCTTAAAGGAAAAAGCCACGGAGGCGTTAGTCCTGTTTTTCAAAATCAGACATTAAAACACGATGACCTCCTTAAACCGAATTTAAAATCATTCCCTGAGCAAAATTATCTTATTTTTCATCAAGACCGTATATTTCACAATCGTCTGCCTGTGTTCCATAGACACCGTTGACTAAATTCAGCTCACTAACCAAGGATATGTAGTTGCCCTAAGAATGTTTGGTTCAGCTTATCTTGGCTGGAGACACCACGGGGAGAGTAAGTTTTCCAGTGGACAGATCTTGGGTTGCATGTAAATGGACTGCAGAGACGTTTTGAATGCAACGCAGTAAGTGGGGTCTAGTATTTGCACCGCCCTAGAGATCTAAAGACAAAAACATCCACTCTGTTCCACTCTTTCATGGAATCTAAAAATACTCTCTCTGATAAGATGCATCGTTACTTTGTGCCTTCCTAAAAAAGAAAAAAAAATGCTGCCAATTAAACTATGACACAGAGCCTTATGGTGGTTCTGTCCAACACAAAAACCCATCTCAACAGCCTCACACAGCTTTAACATTTCCTTCATTTAGAAGATCTATTTCACGCTGTGTCAGTGTCTCCTGCCTTTACTGAGTTCCTTGGCATGTAATGTGCAATCTTTTTCATGGATCACGGTGACAAAGCATGGTACGGCTTCATGTATTTGTGGATCTCTTCCTTCCTTCAGTCCCATGACGCACACGGTTACTGCTTTTAAAGAAAATTTGGAATTGCAGTCTCTTCTCCAATGAAGATATTTGCTTCACAAACATCAAATTACCCTCTCCCTGCTCTATGTGTACCTTTCTAAGTGCTGAATTGCTGTGAATGCTAAAGTGTAATGTGACCATTTCAAACACAGTTTCAATGCCAATTATGCTCAACACGTAAACAGCTATGACCGAGTGTGTGTTCACAGCACAGCAATCGTGAGACACCATTGATTGTAGGGCGCCATTACCATCTCAGAGGTGGTAAAATGAGGAAAGAGCGTGTGTTTTAGGGTCAATGAAATGCAGTATAAGCAAGGCATTGTGGGAGTACACAAATGAATACAACGGAGTGTAGGTCTGGAGTTAATAGTTTCTTTTTGCTTAGGAAAATAACCCCCATTCTTGTTCATTCCCGTGGATATAAGATGACATTGTGTTCATATACCAAGAGAGACCTCAGATTCAGATTCTGTCAGGATATGGCAATATGAATGAAGTCACTTCGGGAATCTGACTTTTTCCAGTCTTGTAGTTGTCAGGTGTTGACATCACTGACTGATGCTGCTGCGGCCCCTCATGTATCTCCTGCTTCGGAATCACTGTGCGCGCAGAGGCACTATCGAAATCACCCCCAGGGAAAGGGGGGAGGAGCAGCCCTGTGTGACTAAAATACTAAAGCCAAGCCAACCCAGGAAGCCACCGCAGCTGGGAGGGTGGGCGGACTGCCGTCAGAGACAGGCAGGCTGCCTGGGTCAGGATAGGTCCTGGGCGGCTCACCCAGGGGCCCTCGGTCCCTTTCAGACCAGAACAGAAGGACCTGAAATGTCACCCTTGCAGAAGCCCAGCCTTGGCCGCTTGCTTACCATCACCCCGGCTACCTTTTCCACTTCTTCCTGACATGGCCTTGCTCTGATTCCAGACCGGGTATTATCTGATTCTTTGCGAACTCCAAACGTGTTCCTACCTCGGGCCGTTATTGCTGCTGTTCCCCCTGCCCGGATCACTTTGCATGCATCTTCATCTTCCTCCTTCCACGTCATCTCAGCTCAGACGTCACCTCCTTGGGTCAAGGCCTTCTTCGCCACCCAAACTGCAGTAGTCTCTCCCATCCTCCACCCATTTCTATCATGTTACCCTGAGTGTATGTGTGCTAGTTGTTTGCTTGTTTTTACAGCCCTAAATCCCTCCAGGATCCCTCATTGGAGAGAATGCTCACCTCTGTGTCCCCAACACCTGGAACGCATAGAAGATGTTCAATAAATATTGGATCGGTATAGGAATGAATGAACTCAACTTGATCCCTGTCTCATCCGTAGTGTTTAAATATTTGGCTTAATATCGTCTTCTCCTCCAGCTCCACTCCTTCCTGTCTTCCATCCACAAACTTCATGTTTACGTGGCTCTGTGACTCCTTGGATTAACGTGCTCAGTTCTCTGTTCCTGAAAGCTGACCCACGACTGCAGACTCCTAACTCTACTGCTTCTCTTCCCTGACCCTTTGTGCGCAGGGCCTTCCTGACAAGCGTTGTTCTGTCTTCTTGCGGCTGCTTTGTGAGACCGCAGAGCTCCGGTGGCCTATTTGCGACTGAGGTGTCTGTGAATGTCTAAATGAGCAACGAGAGTGAGCTCTAACCCAGCAGCTGCTAATGGGCTGCCAGATCCTGTCCCCAGCCCTGGTGTCATTTCCTTTCACACCTGCCACTATTGACTCAGTACCCAAGGGTCTTCCCAAATCACTGGAAGCTGGAGGAATTTCCGGTCCTCAGCACTTCTCTAGGGTGTAGGCAGCTCCACTGCTCAAGCTGCTCCTTCTAATTGGAGTCTCTGCTAGTGCTGATTTCTCACAAGCACGTACTGATTTCTACTCTGTTGGGGGGAATCTGGGATACAGTAAAAAGCTCTCGACTTTGTAAGGAGTATAATTTGATGATAGTCAACCATAGGAGTCTTATTTTGCTCTGATTATTTGCAGAGCATATGTGTATGTGTATTTGCAGAGCATATTTGCAGAGCATATGTGTATGTGCGTGTATGCACACACGTGTGTGTATTCACATACACATGCGTGCACATGCAGGGAGGTAAAGCAATAACGATTTAAGTTACTTGCTTAATTGATTTGAGCTTTGCAGAGTGACCAGGAGAGAAATTCTCTGTAGACATTTGACTCTACCACCCTGCAGTATAAATGGTACATTACACAAAATATGCACCAATACTCCTCAATTATAAATCTGCATGTCTTGTATATCCTTATATATTCCACAAAGAATTACACATTAAAAAGTGCCTAATGGTTACTGGGTTGAATAAATGAATGGTGTTGAGGAAGGCAGCTATTAATTAATGAGAGTCTAGGTCAGTTTTTAATCCTCACTATGCATAAGAATAACTTTGGGGGCTTTTAATAAGTGAGGATGCCCAAGCCTATCCCCAGATATCTGCACTCAATTGGTGAAAGTTGGTCCTAGGCATACATTTATTAAAGGCCCTAGGTGATTATAGTGTATAGGCAGGATTAAAAACTACTGACTGGGCAGAAAGTAATTCAGGCCCTAAAAATAGAAATAATAATCCAGTCAAGGTTAAAGATTGTGGTTAATAAATCACAAGAAATGTTTTGCCTGGGTGATATTAATCCTGGCAAATATTTTACTACCATTATGTACTTACCTATCTAAAATCATCTATTTTTCCCTCTAACATGAGAAATAAAGACTAGAATGTAATAAGAAAAATAATCCTCTACTTTAAAATATGAAATAAAACCTGTATTTCTAGAAACATGATTAAATTCTGATCCAATACAAAACTTAAATTTCCATAAACATTTTTTCACATGGGTTAAAAAATTCAAAGTTAACAAGATCCAACGAAGTAAAATAAGGCAAGTAGAATAATTTTTCTAGAATAGGAAGGAAGATAATTATAGTAGGTTGAATGGTGGCCTCCCAAAAGATATGTCCAACTGGAACCCATGAATGTGACCGTATTTGGAAAAGGGGTCTTTGTAAATCTAATGAAGTTAAGGACTCAAGACGAGATCATGCTTGACGAACAAGGGAGGCCCTGTGTCTAGTGTCTTTATAAGAGGAAGAGAAGACACAGACAGAAGGGGAACAGAAACAGAGGAGCAGGCCATGTGAAGACAGGCAGGGATTGCAGTTACGCTGCCACGAGCCAAGGAAACCTGGGGCCACCAGAAGACGGAAGAGACAAGGAAGGATCATCTCCTAGAGCCTTCAGAGAGAGCGTGGCTCTGCTGACACCTTGAATTCTGGCCTCCAGAACTGTAAAGGAATAAATTACTATTGTGTTAAACCACCCAGTTTGTGATAATCTGTACAGCAACCTTAGGAAACTAATAGAATAATATTTTTGAAATGGTAGCTATGACATCAGCTATAAATCTTATGACCTAGCCTTTGTTAAAGAAACCTCAAGCTGCAATATGGGGTATCTGAAAAGTCACCATACATACGGAAAATGGGAAATTGTAGCTCAATGTACCTTTTTGTATAAAATGTTCATTACAAAATTTTACAAAATTTTTCCTGTGTATGGAATCTTTTGGGACACCCTGTAGAATACTGGGCATGACGGCTTCCCTCCACGTCTTTGCTAGGTTGAAGTAGAAATGCAGGCTCTAAGGGAATTGGATCCAGCTGGAGAAAAGCATGCCTGACTGTGGGCGTAAAGAGAACTATAGAGGATTGAATTTGGTATGGATTAACTATATTTCATCTTTTGAATGATGCCACAGGTAACCAAGCTCTGTTTCATTTTTAGGGCAATGCTCCTGTTTGGGGTTTAAATCAATTAGGAGTGCTCAGCTTCAAGTAACTGAAACCTGACCAATGGCAGTTTAAACCACACTGACATGAATTATGTTGGTCGACAAGAGTCCTGAAAGTAGGCACTTGTTAGTAGTGCCATTCAGGACCAGGGCCTTTCTGTCTTTTCGCTCCACCTTCCTTAGTGCGATGGCACTACGTCCTCATGCTTACATGTTTTTCACCTCATGCCAGCACAGTGGCTGCAATGGTGTCAGTCATCACATCTGTATTCACAACTGGAGGAAGGGAAGAGGGGACAAGGATAGAGATATGTGTTCCTTTAATCAGGAGATCAAAAGCTTTTTCAGGAACTTTCTAGCACACTCAGGTTTACACCTCACTGGCCGGACTGTGTCCCATAGCCACCGCCCAAATTCAAGGAGACTAGGAATGTATGTCTCAGCTTTTTCCAACCTCTGTAGGGGAGAGCAGGCAAGGAAAAGGAAATTAGAATGGATTTTACACTGGCCAACTGAAAACATCTGTCCCAGAGCTATAGAAACCACTCTCAGAGAGCAGCGGGTCCTCTGGGAAGGTCTTAAGCTATTCTTCATTAATATGCAATTGAATGACGAATCCTCAAACCCTGAATTCCTGATGGATGATACAGAACCAAGAAGAAAAAAACAAATTTCTTCAATCGATTTGGCTTGGAATATTCTGTGAAGGTACAGAATGATTTCCAAACTTTCCCTATAACCTTATCAAATTTATAATTATGCAAATCCTTTATCCACATAAAGATTATTAGGCATTTTGGGTTAAGAGGACCAGGAAAAAAAGTAAAATCTTGAGATTCCTTTTAAAGGGTCAAAACAGAAATGAAAAACAAAGAAGGAATAGTTCAATTTGTGACTAATATTGTCCCACTTTTGTTCTGCTGATTTTGTTCTCTCCTTGGCCCTTCTTGCAGACAGGTGGGAGAGCTAGTGTGCAGGCATTCGGAAAGAGGGAAATCAGAAGGTTGGAGACAGATGTTTATCTTCATTGCACCAGGGTCTCAAAATGACCTTTCTTGGCATATGTATAAATGAAATCAGTGGGTGTGGTGGGGACTGATCAGTTCAGCCCAATAGTCATTTACCATCTACCTACCATGTGCTGAGCACTATGCTACGTGCTGCGGAGACACTGGTGAGTAAGACTCCGGTCTTTCCTTTGAAGAGCTTGCATTGTGGTGAGAAGCAAGAGAACAGTTACAATACGGTGCAGTAAGTGCCAGGTTCATAGGGACACTTAAAACAGGGGCCTCAAAATGAGCCTTAGTCAGGGGAAAGGGAGCGGGAACATCTTCCCAGAGGAGATATATAGTACAGAAGGTACTATTTCATCCCCCAGGTATGCTTGGTTGGGAGGCAGCTGCAACTGGATCAGATGCTGAGATAGAAATTTAACTGGGACTGAAGACCATTCTCACACGAGTGCACAAAGAGAAGTAAAACTCAGTGGAAATCAACCAGTGGGGAGGGAAGAGGATGAGAGGGGAGTAAGCAAACCTAATGGGTACTATGAACACTATTTGGGTGACGGGCACACCTACAGCCAGGACTCAAGCATCACAAGAATGATCCGTGTAACCTAAAACATTTGTACCCCCCCTAATATTTTGAAATGAATAAAATAAAATAAGAAGAAAGAAATATAACTTATTTCCCATTGGACAGAAGGAGGAAAGGAGCTAGAAGATGGCACCAGGGCAGATAGAGGGGAAAGGGAGGGAAGTGGGGTGTTTCCTCCTACCCAACCCACAGCCATGCTCAACTACAAGGACCCGGAAATGGAGCTCAGAACCAGGACATGCAGAAGCACCAGCTGCTCCCACCGTTACCACGGCCATGACAGCATGAGGCAGCTGCTTCCCCTGCAACACTGGGCGGGGGCAGCCTCTTCCAGCCCTTGCTCCTGCCAGGGAGCAGAGGAGGCTGCCTGCGTGGTGACTGCAGCCATGCGGATGATGTAGTGCTGCTCTCTGAAGTGTGCCCAGGCAGACAACCAGTCACCCAACCTCACAAATCAGGAGCAAGCCAGTGATTAATTGTGAGACCCAGAGCCCCAGGGAAGCAAATGTAAGGACTGGAAACAAATTGCAGTTTCCTGACTGTTCCCCGAGGCAGGTAACCAGGATAAATTCCCGTTACTTTCCTGAAGCATTTTTGATAGTGCTTTAGAGCTGACCGAGCTCTCGCATAGCTCAGATCACTGTTGGCTCACGGTTCAGTGAGTTGGGTATCATCGTGCCCATTTTACAACAGAGGAAGGGAGGAGCAGGGAACTCATGCCCGGTGGAACAGTTACAAGGTGGCAGAGGCAGAGCTCAAGCCCGAGTCTATTCAAATCCAAGTCTTTTTCTATAGAGAGCCCAGCGTGCCTTCATTCAATCTTCTTTCTAACTTCGCTACATCATGAAAAGCTGCCTTCTCCCAGATCTTCTGTTAAACATTAAGTACACCTCACACTTTTGGGTTTCTTGCCAAATATTGAAAGAATATCTAATTACCAAGTCCCTTGGCCCCCATAAAGTTTCACTGAGGAATTGCTGACATGAGGCAGATTGATTGATACAAGAAAAGGCATACAAATTTATTTACTGTGCATACACAGGAGCCTTCAGAATGAAGACCTAAAGATACAAGAGAAACTGTCCATTTTTATGCTTAGGTTCAATGAAGCATAGACAGCCATGTAGAAATATGATTGGACAAACAGAGTATGATCTAATGCTAACAGACTGAGCCGGGAAACGCAGCAAGGCTGTCTGTCGAGATTCTTCTTGGCCTCTCTGAGCAGACATTCCTTCTTTCCAGACCTACAGTCAAACAATGTAGGTCTGATCATTTCTTGATGGCCAGATTTTACACAGAATAATTTTAGGTTTTATAGCTGGCTTTGGGGAAAAGGGGTTCTGGTTTCTATGACCTGCTTTGGGGAAGAGGGATTCTAGTTTCTATGGCTAGAATAGAATGAGGCTTTCCTTTGTGGGTGCCGTTTCCTGAGCCCCAACAAATACACTTCTTATGCGTTGGTAGGTTCCTGTTGAGCGCCTTCATCCACTCTGTGCTTTATTCATCGGTGCACCGCAGACGATGGCCTTCCCCACTGCTTGCCCTGACGAGTACTTCACTGTAGACTGTGCTGTTGGGAGCACAGGTGGAGAGAAGACACTGTGTTCCAAAGCATGAGCAATTCACCTTTCCGCGCAGGTGACCTCGCAGAGCTGCGCTCCCGCCCCGCACCAGCCAAGGCAACCTCCTGAGCTTGATCACCGCCCTCCTCTTCTCCTTGGCGGTCAAGTGGGTGGTAATGCCCTTCCCCAGTGGAGACAAAGTTGGGTCGTTTATTTGATGTACAGCATGTGGCTCAGGATGGGAGCAATGGGAAGAGAGGGAGGTTTTATTAGACATTTCCTGTGCCAACGAAGGATCTCTGTTTTGTACCGTCTGTACCTTGCTGGGGAAATGGGGATTTTTCTTTTCCAATTCAGATAATCCCTAGTCAGAAGAGAAGCAGCAGGAATCAGTACACAGCATCCTACTTTCATGTCATTTTTAATATCATTACCTGTCGTTGGTTAAGCCAGCAAAATCTTTTATTTCTCTTTTTATTAAAAAATAATTGTGCACATTTGTAAGTAGTCTTGATTCGTTAAGCACAGATAATAACTACAACTCCCAGTTTGGATTTTTCTCTGATTTCTTTATATTGTGTTCTGTCTGCTGCATGAAAACTTTTATATTAATGAACTTGGTTGCAATCAAGGACACCCGTGGTCCCTTTTAAAAGTAAAATATAATTTAGTGTTCGTTAAAGGAGGTATAAAAAATCCCCTGGCTGCATCTCTTCTAATTGTTCCTTCTATTAAAAACAATTGAAGTTCATATTCAACAAGTATATAACATAAAAGTAGCTGTCCTGACCTTAAAAAGGGAGTCGTTTAGTCATTTCTGAGCTGCCTTGGGTAATGAGCAATTGGAGAATGTACTAATGAGTAAAAATTTGTACATTATTTAAATGTTACTCTGTTATTCCTTTATACAGAGAAGGTTATTGTCTTCCTCATCCAGGGATTCTTTTTACTGAATTAAAATAACCTCCATAGGTGACCCTGTTCTGAAATTCAAGGACATAATTCAGCCGGAGAAGGCTTATAATTTCCTACTTTGTGACAATATTTTCTCTCTAACCTTTGTTCTCATTATCTCCCTGACATCTGGATCCATAAACAGATTAAAGCCCAGAGGATGTCTCAGGACTTTTTTTAACAAAAGATAAGTGGGAGTAAATGTATAACGCATACATGCATTTAAAAAACGCACTGTCCTTTGAGGCTATGCGAGTTGTTACAGTGTTTCCCAGTACTTTCACTCCCTAAAGCAACACCTTGTTCTTCCCAGTAAGCAAAAACAATGCTTGAGTTGACAGTCACTCGTGATCTTTGTCAGTTCGTACAATAGAGAATAAAATTCAGAGTCTAGAGCTGCGTTTGGCTTTCACAATTGCCAGAGGAAGAGAAAAGTATGAGTCTATAAATAACAATTACAAATACATGTCTAGCTTCTATTATGTGCAAATCACTCTTCTAATTGCTTTATATATAAAATCATATATATGATACAAATCATTTAAAAAATATTTAAGTAATCCACTTAGATAAGGATAACAAATGATATGACATTGGCTATAGATCTGAGTTATAAATAACTTTTTTAATGCATGTTGAATCTAGATTTTTCTTCCTCATTACCTCTGAAAAGCAAGTTAACAACTTATTCTTTGATTATTCTGCAAAATCTTTGTGTAAGTCCATAAATATTTTGATACATGCGTATTCTAGAGTAGCCGTAGCAATAATCATAACAATTGACATTTTTAAAGCACCTTGGAGGTTATACAGTAAAGTATTTCTCCCATATAATCATTTTCATTTCTAACAATACACTTTCAGGAAGGCAAGATGAATATTAATTTCCTGCTTTGCATATTGGAAAACTGCAGCTCATAGAAGGGAACACATTGCCCAGGGCCAATGCAAGCAGTGCAAAGCCAGCCCGTCTAACTGCACGTCTCTGGGCTCTTTGCTCCATGCCACAGACTCAGGCTAACGTCCTTTGAGGTGAGTCACGGTTCTCCGGCATAAATTTCTCATCCATGGAGTTCACAACCTATTTAATTTACTGGAATATTCCACTCTATTAAAGAAAGCAGTAAAAAATGCTGGGAGTTTCATGCAGTCTCCTGAGCAGCCATGAAACTGTTTAGCAGTTTCTTCATCTGGAAAATGAAGAGTTTAGATTCCTGATATCTAAGGTACTCTGACTCCGATGAGCACCTAGTAGGCCCTCAGATAATTGTTCAATGGATTCTATTATATTGTTAATATTTCTGACTTTTCCTTACTACAACCTTGGCTATAGCTGAATAAGGAAGGAACCGAGGCTAGAGAAATGTCCAAACTGGTTTTGAAGGACAAATAAATAGTGGTCTCCAAGGTGAAAAAAGGTGGTGCAGATACAGTGAACAGCCAGCAGTACAGACATGTGAAACAGCGCGGTGTGTTGAAGGAAAGCTAAACTTTCAATATCGCTAAAATACAGAGCACAGGGAGGTTAGTGCTAAGCGCTAGAGGTAAGGGAGGACCAGGAATCCTCCCCTGAGTGTAGGCTCCCCCTTGCAAGGGTCCAAGGTGGAAAGGGGAGAGGCCTCAACTTAAATCAAGATTGGAGGTTTTCATCATTACACGAAGTGGACATTTTTGATTGCTAAATTAAGATTGTGTTTTCCTACCTAAAGTGATCACAGTTGTCTTAGTCTGCTTGCATTGCTATAAAGGAAATATCTGAGACTGGGTAGTTTGTAAAGAAAAGAGATTTATTTGGCTCACGGTTCTACAAACTGTGCAAGAAGCGTGGCACCAGCGTCTGCCGCTGGTGAGCCTGTGTTCACGGTGGAGGGCAAAAGGGGAGCCCGTGTGTCACATGGCAAGAGAGGGAGCAAGAGAAAGAGGAGGGTGCCCATGCTCTTTTAAACAGTCAGTCCTCCCATGAGCTAATAATAAAGCAAGAACTCACTCGTTACCACGGGAGGGCACCAAGCCATTCTTGAGGAATCACCCTCATGCCACAGACATCCCCCACCCCGCCCCACCTCCAACATTAGGGATCCAATTTCAACAGGAGATGTGGAGGGGGCAAATATCCAATCTATATCAACAGTAACCTAAGAGTGAATAAGACTGCCCAAGTGTTTATCCAGAGGCAAGGAGAAACTAGCCCTACTGAATAAATGTAAAGTAATATGGTTGCAGGGCGAGGTGGTTTCCTGTAATGACAACTATGAAATCATACCTGTTCAATTTACTGGTTTTAAATCCATATATATGAGTCACCTATCTAATGTAGAGTAAGACATAATTAAATGTTTTTTTCTTTATAATCGCTGGAATAGTAGTACCTCGAGGTCACTGTTCTGTGGCTTTGTCATTGTTCAGTATTGAAAATTCAGGAGTTTGGGATATATGCAACCTCACTTCAGATCATGTTCAAATACAAGTTTAGAATAAGTGCCTGACGTGAACTTTTTAAATGATTTTTTCCTCTCATCTAAAAAAGGACTCAGTTCTGCAACCCAGCCCACACTTCCCCTTCCCCAAGCCAGTTAATTGAGAGTTCTGATTAAGTGGGTTTGAATAATAGCGGTTTGACTATATTAGTGGTTTTTACACGTTAGAATTCTAATGCCAGGCTGTACCCCAGACCAATTAAATCAAAATCCCTAGAGTAGGAGCCAGGCATCAGTATTCTTTAAAGCTCCCCTGGTGATTCCAATGTGTAGCCAAGGTTGAGAACCAGGGCTATTTTTTTAACCAGACATGCATTAGTATAAAATTGGCTGCCTTTTTTCTTTAGAACTTAATACATTACATATGCTACCCTACTGAAATATTTAATGATGTGTCAAAATAAAATTCTAGAAACAGGTCATGAAGATAATGAGATAAGCTTTTCAATTGTCATACTCAATTTAGATGAAAATGGAAAATATTTTCATTCTATTTAGTGTTTGTAGTGCTGGTCTTTCAGTAACAGTGAAGGAAATCCATGTGCCTGCCATGTAGTAACAGTTTAGTACTCGTGATTAGTAATTCAATCATTAATGTTGAGCACAACGAATTAGCAATTGTTTCTGTTAAAGATGGTTTTTACCATGTGCTTAAGTAAGTGCATCAAAAGAAGTCAATTATTATGTGAAGACATTTGTCTTCCACATATTTCTAGTGACGAGACCTATGAAAAATTATATAGAAAAGTACATATTAAACATTTGAAGGACCTCATGACTCTTTAAATATGCAGATTGTTTTGATTATTTGATATTAGCATAGAGAAAACATACTCAGGAGAATTAAATTCGAACTCTCTATATAAATGACTTTTTCTAGATCTCTATTATTAAAGCCAAATGAGAAAATCCAGATACACAAAGACCCAAACTTACAAACTTGTAAATTAGAGAGTGATCATTAATATTACAAAAAGGACTTTCGGCTTTACAAAAGGATTCATCCCAGCATTTCTTTAATTACAGGCCTGATAGATTTCTATACAATACACATTTTGTTAGATACTCTAAATACACTATAAGATCCTCACTATTTTAAGTAGTCCTGTGGTTAATCCTTTTTTGGTTAATCCTTTTATTCCTGTAAATCTGAATTTGCTAAGGCTCCCTTCACTTGTGCAAAAGGTCTCTGCATTTAAGTTCTTGGTTACAAAAGTAATGGACTTCCTGTTCAAGCAACATGGCAGAATAGTTAGCCTGAAAAGGTCCACTAAAACATCTGAAAAATCTAGATAAGATATTTTTTTAATGTACTTATGAGCTAGAAAGAAAATAAATAGCTCTTTGGGGACAGAGAATTATGGAGAACTGAAACTCACAGCAATAAAGCCCAGACCTGACTCTGGAGAAAGGGGGAGTATCCTTTAGGCAATCTAGAGGTTTGTGTTTTAACATCCACTGGGAGTCAGAAGACAAGGTCTTCTGTCCCTTCAAGGTGGAGAGCTGGAATGGAGATCACTCACACTGTCTGGACCCTAGAGGAACTGCACTCCAGATAAAGAAGTAAATATGGACTAATCTGCCCATCGGCATAGGGAAATAATAGGGTAGGTTGTCTTCTCAGTGTGGGTTCAGAGTGAGGGAATAGAGACTTTTCCTTGAGAACCCAGAAACACAGGAAAGTACCTCATTTTAAGTTCGAGCTATTGGTCTAGAAAGCTTCAAGATGGAAAATTTACATAAAAATTGATCCCAGGCTGGAGATGCCTCAGGGGTGGTAAGAGAAATAAACTCAAAACATCTCTGAAGAGACATGCCTTCAACTCAACTAGCATAATATCATGGCTTTATGCTGTGTCAACTTCAGTAAACTGAAATTACATTCTCAGAATTCCTTTCCCTTCCTTGTGTGTTTCTCAGTCGGAGTCAACCATAAAGGACATTGGCTTGAGAATTGAAAGGTACAAGTGAAGTGGCAGCCATTTTTGCACTCTGAAAGTCAACACATGACACCAGGCATCAGCAATTTGCACATTTGTTGCTAATTTGTTAATGCACCTTATTGGCACTGAAAAGCACCTAGGCCCACAGTTCTCCAGCTTCCACTGGAATTCCTCCTTTGACTTCCCTGAGTTCTGGGCCAACTGTGGGTGCAACTCCATGGTGAAGGGTTCAGCTTCTCTTCAGATCACCAGCATCACTGAAGTTAGAGATTGTGAAAGACAGAGTCAGGTTCTAGTTTGTCCTCATAGGTTCCATTTTGTCCTCTGGAGTTCTAGTCTGACCTTGTGGATTCCAGTTTGTCCTTGCCCTCTCCCACTTCAAATCCGTCTCTCCGTCCTGATTATTTGCCCAGCTGACCTATAGGGACCTCAAGTCCAATATCTCAGGCAAAGGCAACAGCCCATCATGGACTGATTAACCAGCTCCCCAACTGCACAAGTTGTAATTGCTCTACTAAATCTGTTATTCCATTTCGTTCATAATAATCTGTTTCTCTGAATAACCTCTGATACACGTGGATTCCTTCTGATGAACTCAAAACTAATTATGAGTTCACAATTTAAACTATAAAACATACAAAGAAGTTCTGCCTTATCTTTTTTCAAAAGGTCTTGATATTCTCATTTGATTTTCATTTTTTTGCCAATCATTTTCTCAATGTATTATCCTCAAACAGACCTTCTAATCTTGTAAGTTTTTGGTGTTTGTTTTTTGGGTTTTTTGTTTGTTTGTGTGTGCGTTTTTTAAACAGAGTCTCACTCTGTCGCCCTGGCTAGAGTGCATGATGTCATTGTAGCTCACTGCAACCTCAAACTCCTGGGCTCAGGTGATCCTCCTGCCTCAGCCTCCCCAGTAGCTGGGACTACAGACATGTGCCACCATGCCCAGCTAATTTTTCTATTTTTGTAGAGACAGGATCTCAGTTTTGCTCATGCTGGTCTCAAACTCCTGAGCACAAGCAATTCTTCTGCCTCCGCCTCCCAGAGTGCTAGGATTACAGGTGTGAGCCACCGTGCCTGGCCTAATTATTTAAGCTTTTAAAATACGTCTTTTAAAAGATGTGGTTGAAGAGAAAATGTATAAACTATATTCTGTGTTCTTTTAGTTGATGGTTAGTCAGGTATGGCCACAAGAGGGGACACAAGAAAGGCACAAGAAAACAAAGTTTGTTATACTCACAAGTCCTAGGGGAGGGGTGTCACCACATGCCATACAGAGTTACAGAGGAAGCACCAGGTTGTTTTGGTCAGGTAGCAGAAGACAGAAATAAGAGGAGAGTCAAGGCTAGAACTCTTATTGGGGTTTCCATGGGAAAAGAAGGGCAAGGCAGGGCAGAATAAACTTATTAGGATTGGTTAGTTTGAATAATTTCTGCAGGCTCTCAACTATAGGTGTGGTCCCTAGTTGCTTGGTACAGGGCCCTGGAATGATTAAGACAGAAGCATATTTTCTCTTGGGGTCATACAGGTCAGATGGAAGAGATATATTTCTAGATTGGTTAATTTGCAAATCAAAGGTATGCAGGGTAAGTAAA